>CABFOW010000055.1:394324-475759 GCA_902141385.1 Timema californicum
TATATATATATATATATATATATATATATATATATATATATATATATATATATATATATATATCATACATTATAGAAATTGCCAACATGATTAGGAGACTTCCGTTTCTTTGTCATTATAGCAATACAATGATATAAAAAAATATTAGATAAAAATTCTCTAAATAAAAACACAGATCAACAGCTCACGGTATAGCTTCATCTTCGTAAATGAAGTAACCAGCATATACACAGTACAACAATGACACTCTACGAGACACTACTCCCATCTATTAACAAATGCGAAAAAAATTATTTATTATATATCTGATCTGTATCATGTTTATTACACTCTTATTACTATGTTTACATGTAACAACTATACTGTAGAAGTGTAGGTCATATGACAGATCTGGACAATATTCCCTTCACTAAAACTCAGTAAGATACACGTAATACGTAAAGACAAATATCTATATAAAATATAATAAAAATGTGTTGTGATATTTTTATTGCCATTTCCGAGACATACACAAAAAATCGATCAAAAAACCAATACAATATTGCTTGTGTTCAAAATCACGTTTAATAGTGTTATTGAGTGACCTTGTGGTCTAGGGGTAAGGTGTCAGACTTCTATGCTGGCGGCCGGGGTTCAATCCTCGGTCCTGGCACAGATTTATCTGATCACCAAACCCTTCCTTCACCTCTGACAAGACATCTTGTGAATGTGGGGAATGCCAGGCCCCCACCGTGGTTCGGATCCCACGTTAAACTGTAGGTCCTCCATTTCATCTCACAATCACCCTACCATTACACATTAGCGTAAGTGCGTATAACCTGAATGGGTAATATGACGCGGTGCTAATAATAATAGTTAATTTTTTATTTGTTCAATTACTATGTAGAGCCTCGTTACCATAACAGCTGACCCAGGTTTGAGTTAGAACGTTAGATCTGGTTTGTTATTTGTTTTAATATGTAGGGTTAGCTTGTAACCTTTTAATAAACCCTGTATTCAGGTATTATTTTTCGTGCAGATCAGTTAATAGTTATAAAATGTGGGGTCAGCTTGTAGCTGTATAATAACTTTTTAATTAGGGCTATCTTTTAAATGTGAACATAGGAACATTTGATAATGAGATTTCTACTAGACCAATGCTCTTTCCATTGGAATGATCCCATCAGTTATTATTGTGTCTATTTATACTAACCCCTCGTTTGGCTATTTGTAGTTTTTGATTGTTTCGTAGATATCTTTGATATACTAACCGTATCTTTGTTTATACTAGACACAATACATACTTTTGAGGTGTTACTCTAATTGTTTATACAAGGCTAGAAATTATGGATTATGTTTCATACGCCACTGAGTTTCAGTGTGCTTAAGGCGACTGAGCCTACGTAACCTTCCCTAATTATTACAGGACCAAAATAAACGCACTTATATATACTATAAAGTTTTTGTAATATTTATACTTTTGTTTATTTAAACTTATCTTCACATGAACTCATCTGTTCAACTTGTAATATGCTTCTTGCTTCCTTCTCCTAATTATTCCAATTAGGTTAGGAAATGGCTGCGTGCCAATTTACGTTGTGCAGTAACACTTTAACACGGTGTGGTATAATTCACTAGTAGGAGGAGGCTGGGCATTATATTTAAAACTGTTAATTTTCCCTCTAGTGTATTTATTAGTAAATTAATAAGTCTCTTCAATATTGTTTTTTTAAATTTGATATTAAAATAATATAATTACATTGATCTAAAATACTATATTTCCGTCTTTAGGCTGCATGTAGACGAAATAACAGATCACTCTGATTTCAAGGAATACCTTTAAATATTGGTAGTTTAGTTAATCTGAAGCAACTTTATATTAAGCATGAACAAATCTCTGATTAAATTTTAACTAATGTCAAATCATAAATATATTTTACCGATCCTATAGTACCTCTTTAGATACACATCCAAGAACTTGGGGTTCATTAACTTGTGACTTTTCATTATTTATCTATATATTTTTTTCATTTAACGACTTTATTATAGCGTTTAAAGGTGAACAATATATTTCACTTGATAACCTAACGATGTAGTTATTTTAATAATATTCTGTTTTTTTTTATATTATGATGTTCTTTTCGTTCTCCTCCTTGTTTTAACTTCCACCCTTTGTTCTACCTACGCGTTCATCCCCTATTTTTATTCACTTGAAGCTATCGTTAAAACTGCACGCTGTTAAACCTGTTTGGACATTTTTTCTTTCGTTTGAAAGAACCAGCTCTAATATTCCAGACTATTTTTTACTCCATTTTCAGACAAAGCCAAAGGATTGCTTACTTCTATGATTTCTAGATAGGAGAAGTGTTAAAATAATTTATTTGACTATTAGTGGTGTTCTCTGACCATTCAAAGCATCTCACTACAAAAAAATTATAGGATAGTTTACTTCTGGGTTGTAATATTATAATACGTTTTTGTCGTTGGTTTTAAATTTGTTATCTACTGTCAGTATTCTTCCTATTAACTAAATGATCCAAGTTGATTCTAAGTCAAACACTACAGAAAGACGTTTAACGTAGAGTTGATGGTCGAGACTGTAAATTTTAAGCAAATGGATCACACGGAACGACCTTTGTGTATACGGTGGTCAACTCTACGACATCTAGTTACACACGTGGCAGTATTGGCGAACCCCTTCACTTCTTAAGTGAGCAAATTATGAAATGGATCTTGTTGATTAATACGTGATATTGGTGTGGTTGTTTTATTGGAAATGGAGTCAGAGAAGCAAAGTAATATATACATATAAACTATCTATATATGAATATATAAATTATCTATATATAAATATATAAATTATATATGTAATTTATATATATATATAGATATATAAAATACATATATATAAATACATAAAATATATATAATTTATATAAATATTTATTTATTTATTTGACTTTCGACCCGCCTCGGTGGCGTAGTTGGCTAACGCGCTCTTCGTGTTGAGCTCGACCGCCGAGGACGGGGAGATCGAGGCTCGAATCTCGGTCGGGTGAACTAAGGGTGGTTTTTCTTAAATGGTTTTCCACTCTACCGCCACGCAAATGCGGATTCACTTCCTCTAATTCAACCTTCCCAGCCCCTATTCCATTAGCGTAATTAGTACTTAAAGCGTATAGCACGAACGGGTAGTAAGACGCGGTGCTAAATACTATATAAATATTTGACTTTTGAAACAACAATTCAGCAAAACAAGTACAGAAAACACTAATGTAATACGCAACCACATTCTCCCCCAATAATAGCCTAGCACCCACTTCTGAGAAATGGACTCTGGCTACCGCCCCCTCCTCTACACATCAAAGCTAAATGGAAAAAGCATGCTGAATATCATGTTACATTGTACATTCATATTTAACTATCCCAAATTAAATAATTATTATGATTATGTATGAGTTAAATTTATAAAATTTAATTAATTTACTTTAAGACCTTCTAGGGAAAATATTAATACCCGAGGAAAATATAAATATGTTAAATGTTCATAAGCATTAGTAATTCATCTTACGGTCAATATTATATAATATGAATGTTAAAATAAATTTAAGACTCTTTAGTTAAATGTTTTGTCGCCTGTTATTATTAGCACTATATTATTGCTGTAATAGTCGTATGAACCTAGATGCCCTTTAACCCTCCATTATAACTTACCGACACCTGGGGTGTTGTGCCGCCAAGGATGGTTACGGTAACACTGCTCTATTTAAGGTGCGGCCGAGTAGAAAACCAGATTTCATTTAGAGACTTACCCGCCTCGGTGGCGTAGTTGGCTAACGCGCTTGTCGTGTTGAAGCTCGACTGCTGAGGACGGGGGGATCGAGATTTCGAATCTCGGTCGGGTGAGCTAAGGGTGGGTTTTTCCTAAATGGTTTTCCACTCTCCCTCCACGCAAATGCGGGTTCACTTCCTCTAATTCAACCTTCCCAGCCCCTATTCCATCAGCGTAATTAGTACTTAAAGCATATAACCCGAACGGGTAGTCAGACGTGGTGCTAAATAATATTATTATTATTATCATTTAGAGACTTATCTACCTTCTCGAAGCGATTACCTACTTGAGGAAAGGTAATACCCCCGCCATTCTATTTATTTCCCTACCCTGGCGTGTGTCACTATTTTGGTCGATTGATTTTCTGTGTACTAAATGACAAACAAAGCAGAGACCGGTCGGCCGCCTCTACCTGAAAGTTTATGGTTCGTAATATGTTTGCATAAATGGGCTACATTGAATAAACTTTGTTCCTATTTCTAATATACAGTACTTAGAAAACTGCTTTATTTTTCTAGTAAATTGAAATAGTTTTAAATCTGCGTTTAATAAAAACATATAATCATATGCCTATTGCTTATTGATATGTTGTTTGAAACAACAAATTTGTTACAAATTGTATAATATAATGATTCTCTAGATTTATAAAATCAATTGGAAAGCTATTCATGCAGTTTATAAACATGCTGAAAATTTGTTAATTTAGCAAATGAGTTAGAAAATTTTAAATTGTAGCTGAAAAATTATTTATTATGCCCTTTCTGAATACCTAAATTGGAAAGGGACGACTCACAAACTAGCTTAATCCTAGGACAAACGTAGAGTCTATGAATTAATTAAAATATGATAAATATTACCCTACCAATGGTAACTAAACAATTAGCTTAGTAAGAGGACGCGCTAAGTATTCGGGTCAATTATCTAGAACAGCGGTTCCCAAACCGTGGTACATACACTTCTTCCAGCTATTATGCCATGAGAAGCCAAACAAAACAAGCAAATTCAAGTTGTAAAAAAGATAATGTGTCATCAAATACAATAATTATATTAGGAAAAACTCAAACCAAAAGGAAAATAAATTTGAACAGTTTTTGGAGGGGTAAATATAACTATTTTATATATTTTATTGATACGTGTTCCCTATTATCCGTATTGATTAAGTATAAATGTTAAATACTGATCAATAAAAACTGTTAATCTATAAATGGTGTTGTGTCATTTTATTCCTGGGTGCCATTTAAATTGAGATAAATATTAAAATATTCAGCACTATCTTGGTGGTACTCCAAAATATGTAAATTGTCTGGGTGGTACGCCATTCAACAAGTTTGAAAAACAATGATTCTAGAGTGTAGATAAATGCATAAAAATAAAGGTGTAGCCTCTATTCATGTAGGCTTTTATCATTTGATAAGAGTACATAGTTTATTCAGAAGTTAGTCTCAAAACGGTGTGAGCCAAGCACGTATGTAGGATTTAATTTTTCACTGCGGGAGGGCATTTGGTAGGAAAGATATTTTTTTATAGGGTAGCTACCCTACACCCCCTGAAATACCAACGGAAGAAGTTTTTTTTTTTTACATTATACACTTCTCGGACCGATGTAAAAGTTGTTATTGTAGCTTTGGACTTGAGTTAACTCTTCCCCAATTGTGTAAAAAATACACATTTTAACATAGTTTTTACTAGAAAGCGTTAATGTTGAACAAATTTTGGAAAGGCACGATCTAGTTGCTCAGTCGACTAACGTGTTCGTCTCTTATTGCACTAGATCACAGGAACATAACACAGGTATAAAGAAATATATAGTAGCCATTACAATTACATTACATTACATTACATTACGATTACATTTTTAATAGTTGTGTTGTAGGAAACGAGTAAAGCTACAAGACTCTGGAAGTCATTACTAGATCTGGGATATCTATGTAAATACATATTCTAGTCCTTGCCATTTAGATGCTTAGAAAATAGAAAACTCAACGAATCACCATATTAGAGTTCATATAATATAATATATAAAATGAAAATCAAATTTTATTTGATTATCATTTTGTATTTTTTTTACTTTTTTTTTGACATGTATCACGTGGTTTTAAATAAAGATACCTACTTTGTGATGTTTTATTATATATTTATACTATTATCTATTTGGTTTTTTGTATTTTTTTAACTTTTTTTGACATGTCTCACGTGGTTTTAAATAAAGATACCTACTTTGTGATGTTTTATTATATATTTATACTATTATGTATTTGGTTTTTTGTAATTTTTCAATGAACTATTGAAAAAGTTAAAATCAAACTCGAGTAGTCAAGTGTTTTTCCACTAAGTACATGACCTATCTATTCTCAATGAACCTTTTGATACATTTTTTAAAGAATTTTACAAACAAATAAGGAATTTCGTACTTGAACCTCCCTCCCCTCCAACAGACAAATCCAACGACTTACATTCTTATCTTGTAGTCTCTCCAAAGGATTTTAGTTTCACATGACCCGTTGAAAGTGAAAGTCTAAAAGAAAGCTATCATAATATTTTTTTTATTTCTTCACCATGACACCAGCCGATTCTTGCAGACTAGTATATAAAAGTAATGGGCTGGGACTAACGAATCCTTTAAAACCAACGGTAAATTTGTAATGTGTCAAGCTTGCAACAAAAAAAAATTAATTGTTCCGTGAAATCGCAATTGGAGAAACATGTGCGGCACACACATTGTACGAAAGAAAAATCTAAGTTATTCGAATAATCCTTCTTTTTTTTTTTTAACAAAGATGAAGGTGCCTTCCTTCCAGTTAAAGAAAATAATTATGTAAGGACTTGTGTAGTGCAATAGTCGCTGTGAACATCCCATGTTTTAAATTCCAAGTGCCTGAATTTCCATCCTTCTTGTGACAGTAATGAAAACGACAAATTCCTGATCAATTAATATTCAGAAAGAATTATCTTATATATATTACATTATATATATATATATATAATGAAGAAATATGGGAAAGAATAATAAATTATGTAAGAGATTCCATCATATTAGTCGCTGAGGATGAAATGACGGACGTTTAGCATAATTTTGCTTTAACATTGTGGTAAGTAAAATAGAGCCTAAGGATATTTGCAAAACATATTTGATTTACTGAGAAGTTCTGGAACATACGTATCATGTTTCAGGAGTCTTGAATGATGAATTGAAAGTGTTATGGCCTAGGTCAACTCACGTAGAGAAGGTCCTTGTGCTATATTCAGTTACCATGGCGTATATAATGAAAATCGATAGTTCTTTGAAGTTGCTATATCCTTATAAGATCCATCATACAAATTTGGCCCAAGGACCGCATCGTGTTGCGGAATACAATAGAGTCCAGTCTTTACAAATAAATAGATTAATTTATGTGACGAAAAAACTTGACCTATATGTGAAAGTCCCACATAAAGTCAAAAAGCTTACTAACGCTTGTTTGATGTGCCGTTGCCCCTGCAATTAGTTCTAACAAGATGAGGAACATGGATAAAACAGCCAACTTCTACTATGAACAATTTGTAGTAGTAAGGTCAGTAGTAAATATTTTCACCCCTGAGTGTGCAATATCTATATGTGAATCTCACACTACATTCATTGATCCAAAAGTGGGATGTTCAATTGCATAATCCAGGAGCAATTTCGGTTGGCTTTACCGAGAGTATTAAACGGTTGGAAACTTCTGAATTTCCACTACAAAAATTTACCGATATCATAAAAAGCACAATTTCAAATCTAAATGTTGTGAAAGATGAAACTGGTGAGTGTTTCTACAAAGTTTCAGGAAACTCTAAGAAGAAACCCAGTATATTTATTGGATTGAGATACCCTTGATAACATTTCTCCCAAGAAAATTCTTCTGATGAATTACGCCCCAGTGACATACTGTGACGTGAAAAAGACATTGTCCACCTACAAGAATATTCTTTCGGACAATCGG
The DNA here is from genome assembly GCA_902141385.1 of Timema californicum. NCBI lineage: Eukaryota > Metazoa > Arthropoda > Insecta > Phasmatodea > Timematidae > Timema > Timema californicum. Next base: position 402,095 of record CABFOW010000055.1, read on the forward strand.
CAATCAATGACCACCGAAAGAATTGAAATTCACACCAAAGTACAAGTAATCCATCAATGTATGTGGAATTCAGAGTGTAGATAAGGTAAATGTTGCGTGCTTTGTAAAATATTTGTTTTACATGATGTTAGATTTTTTTTTAAATGAATTTACATATTTGTTTACAAATTTCCTCGAATATTATTACATATTTACATACATATTTTGTTATATTATACCACATAAAAATCCCAGCGTTATTCATTACAATAGCTAATATCTTCAGTTACTTTTATTGCAGGAACATAGCACTATGTAGAAATAGCTAGTAGCCATTACATTAAAATATATTTTTTTCAATATATTACAATATATTACTTTTGAATCAATAATGGTAATTTAGCTAGTTTTTAAAATAAAGTATATATATATAGAACTGCGTCTTACTACCCGTTCGGACTATACGCTTAAAGTCAGGAACCACAGACGATAAATAAAGTTTCATGTCACTTTCAGCATTGAATCTTTTTCTGTATTTATTTTTTAAATAGGCATATGAAGAAAAAGATGTATCACTCATATAGCAAATTAATATTTACCTGAATGATGAGAACAAGTTCCATGTTAGCTGAGTGACCAGATTACTTTGGCAAAAAAGGGGCCAAGACCTCTCAAAATGGAGAACATTCAAGGAAATTGTAGGATGAGCGCTACATTGCGATCGGTGAAGAATAGGAACCATTGCTGTGATTGGTTTATGACGCCATACATGCAGCCAAAATAAATCACAAATTTTATCATGTGATCACTCTGTGGCAAATTTGCTGATGGAAACGCAAATCACTGCTTTTGAAAATTGAGATGCCATCTTACGGCATAATTTCTAAATGCGAGATCACCTTAAGAGAAAATAACACAAAAAAATGACAATCTATTTTGTTAAAATAAAGGAGATTTTAGAGTTTTAAAAAATTCCTCCCGGACAACGGATAGATGGCGAGAATTTAGGACATGACCCGCCTCGGTGGTGTAGTTGGTTAACGCGCTTGTCGTGTTGAGCTCGACCGCTGAGGACGGGGATATCGAGGTTCGAATTTTGGTCGGGTGAACTGGGGGTGGTTTTTCCTAAATGATTTTCCACTTTCCCTCCACGCAAATACGGGTTCACTTCCTCTAATTCAACCTTCCCAATTCCTAATTCATTAGTGTAATTAGTACTTAAATCGTATAACCGGAACGGGTAGTAAGACGCGGTGCTAAATATTATTATTATTATTATTTAGGACATGTCTGGGAAAAGGAGGACGACTAGCCACCCCGCATTAAATGTTTAATTATAACTTAAGCCATGCCACGTTAATGTTCTGAAATAATATTTTTAATATAAGAAATTAAGAAAGTTATTAAAAATATCTATTACTTATGGTTAGTATAATGAAGAAGTTTTTTTTAACCTATTTAATGTGTCCACCGTTCATTTTATGAACTGACTGGTTATATCAGTACAAGACTTATAGATTAACTTATATCTAGAACTGACACACATTTCACCTATGAGCATTTTTCTGACATGCTGGGAATCCAAGTTGGGTTCCTCAACCAAGAAGAGAATATGAGCTAACTGCTAAGGTGTCGGCTTAGCAAGATAAGAGTAAAGGGAAATTTTAATTTTAAGATTCTAATTTAACTACTGATATTTTCTTTTCTTCATGCTCTTAAACTGTGACTGTGCTTACATTTTTGCATTGTGATTTTTCTTCTTCTATCATAAATGGCCAAAAACCTTATTGGACCTTTTTAATGGTCAGTAATATAAGTAGCTCCTAGATTATCCACAAAATTGAGTATCGTTAACCTTAATTAAGCCTTTCTCGTCTTTACAACTAAAGTGCGAATATTACCGGATGGGGTACGTCCATTAACCTGTAATACCACTTATAATCAAATAAAAATTCAAACGATCCTTAGTGTAAATACATTTAAATATACATTTGTTAGTTTTATATTCTATGATTACAAACATAACAAAAAACAATCACAAGTCAATCACCTAAAGTACTTGAAATATATTTTTTTAATTAGTTCTGGACAATTGCTCCTTTCTTCTGAAAGTTTTGAGTGAACTTTCTAAGTAGCATGTCTCTTAGATTAAAGATGAGGCATAGTCTAAACGTGAATAATATGTTAAAAATTCACAAACAATTTTATACTTTACAATCTGTATAATATAAATTAACCGCAGCCTTTGGGTGACGCAAGATAATAATAGGTTGCCAAAATACCTTTTCAAAAAATAATAAAAAAGGGTAGTTAATAGATACAAAATAATGGCTACCTCAGTCCCTTCATCCCCATTAATTAATATGTTCAAAAACATATTTTTCTTAAGCTTTCAATTAAATATCAAATTGATTCGCCGACAAAGTAATCCCGAATCTCATAGAACCATGAAACTTATTATGTTGTTAAACAATTTTTCAAACCATAAGATATTTTTAATATTAGTTAAAATATTTAAATTTTATTTTCTTATTTAAAAATATTATCTTTTTTAATCTATATAGCTATTATCTTTTTTTAAAGACAAGTAATACTACATTTTAATGAAATGCACCTCTAGAACCTTTAGGACTTAGATGACTGCTGAGGTTTATATTTAGTCTACGTCCAGATGAGGGGGGGGGCGGAGGAGGGGGGGAGAGTTTGTTTGCGTGGTTTGAGCCACATGGATATTGGTAGTGGTTCAGTGGTCGCTGAATCTGTGTGGATTTGGTGAAGGGCGTGACTGAGAGATAAGTTTATATATGAAGGTGGAATGAGCATGAGATTTTTGGCTTGTATACAAACAATGTTTTTTTTTAAAGTGGTTATATTGGGTGCATCCAATATTTATGGACGGGATAAAGCATGGCCACTTGATTAGCCTGTATCCCAAGATGAAAGAATTTCCAAAAATTCCTAAAACTCATGTGTTTTTTTTCATTTTATTATGAGAACAATTTTCACACTCCATGTACCATAAAGCAGGCTTTTTCTCTTCCTCATCCATAAAAAGTTCGGTATTGAATTGTCCCATCAATCACTCCTGTTTCCATGTCTAAACCACACGTAATCCACGCTCCAAATGAATGACCTATAGTTAATTCATAGAACTCAAGCCACGCGGATAACTCGGGGGGGGGGATCGAGTTTCTTGCGGTCATTCAGCGGAGACCACGTGAACAATTGCACCGCTTCGTGTATACGAATGTAAGGGTCTCAATACAACTTGCTACCACGTGGTTTCATTCCCGTGGATTCCTCGCGGAAAGATCCTTTGAGTATGAGCTAGGGCTAATAGACGAACCTTTTGCAAGCTTGCAATAGTAACTCCACCTTTGATTGCATCAATCAATGTATTATTATTATTATTATTAGCACCGCGTCTTACTACCCTTTCGGGTTATACGCACTTATGCTAATGTGTAATGGTAGGGTGATTGTAAGATGAAATGAAGGACTTACAGTTTAACGTGGAATCCGAACCACGGTGGAGGCCCGGCATTCCCCACATTCACAAGATGTATTGTCAGAGGTGAAGGAAGGGTTTGGTAATCAGATAAATCTGTGCCGGGACCGAGGATTGAACCCCGGCCGCCAGCACAGAAGTCTGACACCTTACCCCTAGACTGCCAGGTCACCCATCAATCAACGTATAAGGAGGTGTCTACTGACTGCGTTTTAAACTGCTTTTGAATTGTGTTTAGCGGAGCCAAAGTGGGGATTGGAGGCTCGTCACATGCTTAACCAATCCATGAAGGGTAGTTGTCGTAGCAACCAAAGAACTTTTGCCAGAATTCTTGACAATCACTGAGTAGGATTGCTTAGTAGTAACGCGCAAACCCCCGTTATGTGGCAACTATGCTCTCCATCCTACCCAACACGCGGATCCTAAAGCAGTTTAAATCTCAGTATAGTAGTCACCCCACTCATTCTGTCATGATCAGTTAGCTTAATGTTTTACAGGATGTGATACAATAAAAAAAATATGAATTAATTAATTAATTAGATTCGTTAGTAAGAAATAAATTATTGGAAATCTACCTAGCAATCTGTCTATCAAGCAAAATCTGACCATTAAGTGACCCCTCAAATACCGAGATCAATTAATGTGGCATATTGATTTGATAGTTACTTAATGCAGGAGTCATCAAACTACAGCCCGCGGGCCGAATTTGGTCCGCTGACTATTTTTGTACAGCCCTCGAGCTAGGAATGGATGTTATATTTCCAAATTCAAATCCGGGAGAGTTATTAGGATACTGAAGCAAGTGCAGAAGACACTTCCATATTTCAAAATTCATTTGACTGTACGATTGAGAATCTTCCACCTAACCTTTAATTGGAAGAGATTAATATGCAGTGTGATGACATACTTGAAGGCAAATTTCAAGAGAAAAATCTAACATAATTCTATAAACGTCTTCCAAGCCATGAATATGTTCAATCAATATCATTTTACTCTCGGGGCTTTATAACTGTATTTGGCAGTAACTACATTTTCAAAGTGAAATGCATAAAATCTCAATACAGGTCAGCATTAACAAATGGCCATTTCAATCAATTATGATTATAGGGAGTACTAAATTTAAACCCCAATTAGGTGATATTTATCTCAAAAAACGCAATTCCATTCTTCTAGTTGGTAAAGCTTTATTTCAAATTGTTGTATAGGAACTACTTATTATTATTATTATTATTACTATTACGTTACATTTTGCTAAATACATTTTTGAGAACATGGGGTTTTTACTTGTTATTTTAGTAGGCATAACTATATATATATCCCCGAGTTTGCCTCTTGGCCCGCGGCGCCTAAAATACTTACTATTTTGCCTTTTACAAAAAAAAAATCGTTGACCCCTGAGTCGTAATCGAATAAGCACTTTAGGTTGAAGAAATACGCGTGGTTCTATTTACGGCACTTGGCATGCGCTTTCTATCCACAATATGTGTTATCAGGCCATGAACCACGAACGTGCTTTTTATAAACCATATGACTAAGGCTAAATATAAACCCCTTTCACTCTGACCTTTACTCATTGAACTGTAGGACGAACCATTATTCTACAACCTGGACTGAACCAGTGCTTCCTAGATTTATATATGACACGCTAACGACTTAAGTAAATGGGCTTTACTAAGTGTAAAATAAAATATCAATCGATAATAAAATATTGAAATTCTTTAATTCATTCCATAAATAAAGCAAATTATCTTTTCTCAGCAGTCCCGAATGTCGCGGTTCCTTCGTTTGAACTTGCGCATTGTAATTTATTGATTTGGATTAATCTAATTTATGTAAAAAGTCATGGATGAAGGTAGTTTTTCTTTAAAGCAATATAGGTAGAGTATCCTTTTAAGATTCATCCATGAAGAAACACGCGTTTCTCAGAAAATATGTGAAAAGGACTTCACCCCTAAAATATATTTTTTATACCTTCTTTCTTGGTAAAAGAGTAACTGCGTTAATTCCTGTTAAATGGAACAAGTTCATAGTATTTGGCAGAACATGCCATTTCTTTATACCAATAAGAAGCTAGCCCTCACAAAATATGTCGCCAGGACTCTGTCTATTGGTTAGTTTTTACTTTGTTGACCAAGGGAGAAAATGCAAGGGGTATGTCATATATAGACCATAGTGCGTATGTTTATATACAGTAATAGAAATTTCAATTGACCACGACGACGATGAGGAGGACGATCTCCGGGACCTCGCTCACGCACGAGTCAGTCACAGTCCAACACATTATAATATAAGTTACTTCAATATCACAAGTGTGCAGTAATAAGAAATATTTAACTGAAATATGTGCAAGTAATTTACTGGTGTAATATAAATAAACCCTGTGTGAAATAACAGCCAACAACATTTCTCTTTCTTTAATAATATTAATACCGATTTAATTAGTGCTCGAACACGGGGCTATAGACAGCTGATTAAACGGTATCTTTTCCGTACAGTGATGATAGGCGCTCGATAACGGAGCTTTATACAACCTAAAAAAACATCACATCATATTTTATCAAGGAATTAATCCGCAGTGTATCATTCGACGCCCGAAGCGGGGAGATTGATCACATAATTTTTATTATTGACGCCCAAAGCGAGGCGTTTTATCCGATAGTATTACAGCATGCGTGGAGATGTTCCTGATCTTTTTTAATCAGTAAGTTTCTTTGGCCACCTTGAACCATTTATGGATATCCAGAATTCCTCACGAGGACTATTCACATTCCGATTTTCATATTAAGGACCTTAAAAGACATAAAAAATCGTATAAATCTACTTTCACTTATTCAGACTTCAGATCATGATATATGCAGCTTTCACAGTTGATAGATATTATAAATTACATAATATAAAATAACATAAATGATAATATAGTAAAATGTTTTAATTGTGAACACAACAAATATATGTGTATTTTCTAAGAAAAAATATTTCCACCAAAATCTTAATATTGTAGAATCCAAATCTAAATAAGTTAAAAAACCAGATTTCTAAACATAAAGATAGTTCAGAGCTATGAAGTTGTAAACAAACTAGAGACGTCAGAATTCCGTCTCAAGTGTCCGTGGCAAGTCCGCGTCGTCTAGTTTGGGGTTTTCTATAGCTATTAATAACGTCATTCGTCCAGATGTCAAAGCAGCTGACTAGCTATATTAATCTGTTACGATTATGTCAATATATTTCATTATTTAACCAACATTTAATATAAAATATTGTGATTTTCAAACCATACAATCAGACATACACCTTTTATTGCAGTGGCCGTAATAAACTTAGATTACTAAATAGGTCCGAGGTAGTCAATGAGTGTTTGGGTTATGTACCCGTATGAGGGGAATACAAGGTAGAGGGTAGGAAGTAGGATTTTAGAAGGGTTTGAATATATGTTTAAGTTAGGGTACCCGACAGAGAGAAAGGGCATATTTAACAATGGCAAGAGGAAGACGAGGTGGTGAGGGAGGGTTTGGAGGTGTGTTTAGGTTAGGCTGCTCGGGAAATGCTTAGAATACATTGAAGGGGGATATATCGTGACTTTAGAATTACAAGGTTCTAACATCTTTGTATCGATTAACTTAACACAATGAAAAGTTTGGGCGCACATCCAAATAATTAAATTTTAATACAATCTTTGGGCAAACTCAATAACAAGAATATTGTAAAATATCTATATATCTGCTTTTTTACACTGATTTTTTTTATTGACAAAGTTCTTGCTGATATTATTTATTTTATAGACCCTTTTTTCAATGGTTTGTTAGTTGTTACTCCACTGCCAACCATTTAAGATGCAGTTTTTAATCTCATCCTCGAATTAAAATCAATATATTAATGTTCCCTTGAAAATCATACATAGAATGTTGGTTTCATGCCAATAAAGATTTAAATACACTCTAGACAATGAATAACATTATAATGAGCTATGAAAGGGATGGATATCACGTTGAATAGTTACTACATGAAATATATATATAGTGATTCTTTTGAGGGAGGTATTTTGCAAATAGATTATATAAACATTCTATATTTTTTAAATCAAGAGGAAAATCAATCCAGAAATAAGCTTCTAGAATAATTTACCTTTTAAACTTTCTTAAATAGACCTTTCCAAATCGATTATACTACTGGACACATTAAGCTTTCGTCCTGCTTTTTTTTAAACGCCGAGGAAATACAACATTTTGGAAATGAAGCTTTAGGGTGTATGGAAAAATTTGGAGAATTCTATCATGCAATGTTGGTGTACAAAATATGTTCTATTATTAGATGGGGATTAAATCACAAAAAAGTTCAATTTTAGCACCAAATAAAATATTGTTTAATTATTAGCAGCACAATGTAGGCTAACAGTTTTACTATCGTATCGAGAAAAACCAAAAACCCAATAGATCTTAGCATAAGACCACACAATGGTCAACAATCGTTATTAAGATTAGTTTGGCATACAATTTAAAGCCCATCATTAACAACATTGTTAGAAATAAAAGGTTTAAAACTTGTGGTTAAATAATTATGGTTAGGTTTAGTAGAGTAGTAGAGAGGAGAGAAGGACACCCTTTTATTATTCTAATTATTATTATTATTATTATTATTATCACCACGTCTTACTACCCGTTCGGGCTATACGCACTTACGCTAATGTGTAATGGTAGGGTGATTGTGAGATGAAATGGAGGACCTACAGTTTAACGTGGAATCCGAACCACGGTGGAGGCCTGGCATTCCCCACATTCACAAGATGTCTTGTCAGAGGTGAAGGAAGGGTTTGGTAATCAGATAAATCTGTGTCGGGACCGAGGATTAAACCCCAGCCGCCAGCACAGAAGTCTGACACCTAACCCCTAGACCACCAGGTCACCTATATATTTTTCTAATAAAATATAAGTATGTGGCTGTTTACTAGTCTCTTATTTTCTCACCCTAGATGCTTTTAGTTGTATTTTAAAAAGTTAGTCAACTATTACAGTCCCTTTAAGTAGAATTAATGCACTCCATTGCCCCCAACCAAGAATGACAGGATATCTTTGTTCGTAGTTTGTGGCAATACTGTTAAACTAATTATGGCAGCACAAAATAATATGAACCAGTAAATATATGCTTTTAACCTACCTATACTGAACCAAATAATGACTCACATTATGATAAGTGAGTAGATTTTCATGTTTATGTTAGTTTTTTTAGCAAAAATAAAGAGTTTTTTTTGATTTTCATATAATTCTTAAACAAATATGTTTAAAAAATTGAAACAAACTATCAGAATTATGGGATTGAAATCAAAGTTATTATATTTGCTATTTACAGTTATGGCTGCATTTAAATATATAATATTCTTTAAATTATAAAATATAGTTAACGATTTTTCACGTCCATTGCCAAATTTCCTTAAAATATGAGTGAAGAATGACCCTAGGCACGAGATGACTCTTGGACAGCTCATTGGTAAAAGATTAAGCGTACTAAGTGAAAGGTTCCAAGTCCTGTGTCTAAGTGTCGTTTTTAAATTTAATGAACGTCAGAATTATGCTTAAATATATAATTATTTGAAATAAAAAGGGGGGGCTTTAAGAGCCTCTCCCTCTCCCTTAGTAAGTATTGTGACAAAATATAAAATAGCTTTGCTAGGGTTATCTGAATGTGAACTGACAATTACAATAAGCGAATTACATAATTAAAATCAATTTTCAATTAATTGAAAATAACTACCTGAACTCGGGAATTTAACCTGTGACCTCTGTATATTAGCACCAATAATCTACCAGTGAGTAATGATGGTTCATCTACTATGCAGTGCCAATCTTCACTTGTTGTTAAATATTGAGTCTGTATGTGGTATCGGATGAAAGGGTCGACCATTTGGAGCTATTTCCAGTTTTAGACACGACGTGGGAGCTATAAGTATCGATTTGTAAATGGATCATATCCTAATTTTTACTAAATGTTGGTTGCTGTAAAAATGTCTGAAATTCTTGATCTATGTATATTGTTTGAAAATAATAAATCAATGTTAATGAATCTTGAATCCAGAGAAGTCTCAACTCAGATCTTTATTAATTTCAGATTTGTATTGTGGTTGTTTTATGGAAGTATGAATTATCGCTACAATTCGGGATTTTGTTTTAACCAGAAAGGGCGGCGTTTATGGATCCTGAAAAATAGCAAAACAGGAATGTATCAGTTTCAGATTTAATAAAAATATTCCTATTACCTTACTTGGACAATATCTTCCTCGAATCGGTAGCTTTCATTTTAAGACACTTCTACTGCACATAGGTAGCTTAAAATTGGCATGCGAGCTCATATTCAGTGACAATACCACCCTTTAAAATTTTAGACTTATAATCCTTCTATTATATTCACCTGGTAGATATCATCCATTGAATCAATGACCAGCTTTTTCACCCACTTCCGTTGAAGAAATAAAGCTAAAACCTAAAAGCTGCATCGACTCTTGTGGCATAAAAAACCTATATATCATTCCTCAAATTTATAACTAACTTTTAAGTACATATCATATTTCACTAAACACATGTTATCTGTTTCATAAAAATACAAGTCTACAATTTACATATTACAAGCTACAAATTATTGTTTTAGAATTGTGATCGCTGTGGGTTTCATTATAAAAATGGTTTGACCTGTAAATAAAAGTATACTTGCAGAAAACATTAACGGGTAGGCTGTTTTATATATAAAATAATTATTAATACAACCAGTCTTTTCTCCAGTGTTGCAGAAAATTATAGTGCTAAATTATTGGAAAAATTAGTATGTTAAACTTGTAATTAGATATTAAATATCAGTTATTAAAACAGGGAGCAAATAAATATTTTGTTTTGAAGTTTCAAAATTAGAGTTAAGAAACATAATTAAGTTATGAAATAAGTTAAATTAGATGAACTGGCTTTCACTTTTTAGGCTCAATGTTACTATAGTGAACTGTGTAATTTAATATTTCCTGAACTAGGTCAAATGTTGATTCATTTTATGCAAAAAATAATTACTGAAAATATGGAATGGTTTCTCAATTCTCAATGAACTTATTTTAAATAATGTATATGTGGCTGTCTCCTAATCTCAACAACATCCTGTATACACCATTACCATAAGAATATAAATACAACATAAATCTTAATTAGAGTGTTTACACAAGTGATTTATTATATAAAGTTAAATTCTGTATTAATTATGTAAAAATAACCAAATCAAATTGCACTTTTAGAGTATTTTGCCAAGTTCCAAGACGTTTAGGAAGTACTCTTTGATTTAAAATTACTGTACCCAAGCTATAAGTAGCTTTATGAAACTAAACTATAAACTCACTTTAAAAAAAACTGTTTAGTGTAAAATTTCAATAGTTTGCTTGTCGCTTCATGAAACATAATTTTACAATTTATTTTAATTTACAAGTGAATTTTCTTGTAATTTGTAGACTTGTAGCTTTATGAGACAAGGCCCATGAAAATTAGCACATTAACTCATCTTAGGTGACCTTTTTGGTCAAATTTTGGCTTAAAACCTTTTTCTTAACCTACGTTGTAGAAATGTATGTCACTATAGCTAAATACTTGAAAATAAAAAGCATAAAAACAAATAGTTGTTTAAACATAAAGCCCTTATATTAACAGTAAGTTAAACTAAGAAGTATAGGCTTTTTATTTGTATTTCTATTTTTATTGATTTTATTTTGGCTTAAACTGAAAGGTCTTGGGCCTTTTATTAGTCATTAATTCATCAATAGAACATTGTGTGAACTAAATAGTGCGTTTTTAAATATGTATCTGTGAGCGATGGTCCTTGCTATGCATCTCGTATTTTATGTCATTGGTTTTATATGAGTGAGCTAAATACTAATGGCTGAGATAATAACTAAATCCCTCCTGATGAAACAAAAATGTCAAGGATTATAATACAGTGAAATCTCCCTTAATGGACACCTCTAAATAGCAGATTATTCTTTATAATGGGCATTTTAAATTTCCCTCTCAAAATAACTTGGACTCTTATACCCATATCACACAACACTAGCTCGTACTTGCTAACACGTCTTCGTCTAGCGACGTGTGAATTAGAAAATGTATACTGGTTCTGCCTCTTGGTACTGGCTATCATACTAGTTGTGAGGGTAGAACACGTGCTATTTTCGTACTAGTTTCGACACTAATCTGTGTAATTCGACCAATCCATGCGCGCCGAGAATGTGTTTAGAGAAATGGTGCCAACATGGTCATCGGATGTGATTTTGTGGTTAGCAGAAAATTATTCTAAGAATCCTTGTTTATGTAATACCAAATTGCAACAATAAGACAATATATCTAATTAAATACATGCCACCTAAAAACGACAAACTGTGTTCCAGACCCAATTTTAATATAAATTAACTTGATAGCATGCCAACTTTGGGTGTTTTTTTTAATAATATAAAGTGTGCGTAGACCTAAAAAAGAACATTTGTGTATCAAGGATACTGTATTTGGACACCCATGGACTTAGGGGCCTCTGACCACATCGTAAATAAATGAATACAAATTTAGGGAGATACTAAACGTTTGTGTCACCCCGAATGTATCATATTTGGCATCCCGCGAACATTATTTCGTCTTTCCCAGCCAGTCCCGTGTCCATATTCTTTTCCCACGCTCTCTATCATAATTTTCAATATCTTCATTAATAATTAATGCAGCTGCTGCACCCAAAATTAATCTCTGACGTTCCATAAATATTTGCACTAGAACCTAGTACCAAACTAGCAGCGTGTGAATACTATAGTCCCGTTTCCATTGTACTAGCTAGTATACAGATATCTAGACGATAGCTGGCACACTTGATCTCTAGTACAAGCAAGTGTTGTGTGATAGTAGCTTTACGGTTAAACAACCTCCTCACAACGGAATTTCTCAATAACGAACACGGACAGTTCTAAAGGCGCATGTTTATTCATAACAATCTCTAAACATCGGACAAAAATTGAAAAACACCTGTCCATTTATAGTATTTGACTGTAGAAATGTCAGGAATGTCATTGGCTTGCATGAAGTGCGAGCAGTCTCAACTTCTACCACCTGTGAAAGTTTCTAAGCTAGCCTACTTAGAATTTGCCACGGTACTCCGATTGCCTCAATGGCCACATGGTCTAAGGCGTCACTCTCGTGTTAGACCAGACTGTTGATGACAGGGAGATTGGGGTTTGAATCCTGTTAGTGTGTACGGAAGGTTATTTTTCCAATATGGTTTTCCAGTCTTTCTCCACACAAATGCTGGTACACTTCCTCTAAGGTCAATCTTCCGAATTGCTATCTCCCAAGTATAGTTAGTATTATATGCGTGTAATCTCAATGAGTGCTAAAAATACTTAAAGGTCATACCTCCAAACCCGCCTCGGTGGTGTAGTTGGCTAACGCGCATGTCGTGTGTTGAGTTCGACCGCTGAGGACGGGGAGATCGAGGTTCGAATCTCGGTCGGGTGAACTGGGGACGGTTTTTCCTAAATGGTTTTCCACTCTCCCTCCACGCAAATGCGGGTTCACTTCCTCTAATTCAACCTTCCCAATTCCCAATCCATTAGCGTAATTATTACTTAAAGCGTATAACCCGAACGGGTAGTAAGACGCGGTGCTAAATATCATTATTATTATTATTATTAGTCATACATCCAACCCCCTACGAGCCCGAAGTGGGGAGGCTGTGCCAGCAGTTGTCTATGCCCGAGCAATACCGATGCAATGGCCGACTGTTCAAATGTTATTATATTGTCGTATTGTTCTGTGTATAATGCAATCTGTTGAGTAAATTACGTACAGTATTTATTCATAACTATCCTTCAGTCAATATTGCACATTATATAGGTTTATATTACAACATCTGTAGTACTTACAAATGATGATTACAAGGAACAAATAATGAGAGTATTTTACAAGTTTAACAAATCAGTTTATTAATATTGCAACACATCTTGTGAATGTGAGGAATGCCAGGTCTCCACCGTGGTTCGGATTCCACGTTAAACTGTAGGTCCTTCATTTCCTCTCACGATCACCCTACCATTACACATTAGCGTAAGTGCGTATAACCCGAACGGGTAGTAAGACGCGGTGCTAATAATAATAATAATAATAATAATAATAATANGTGCGTATAACCCGAACGGGTAGTAAGACGCGGTGCTAATAATAATAATAATAATAATAATAATAATAATATTGCAACAAGTCAATAGGAAGTACATAGTATTACAGTAAGAAACCAATCAAACCATCCTATGTTCAAACACTAAAGTATTAACGGATATAATTATATAAATATCTCGATAAAGGAGCACCAGATGTGAAGCACCTAGGTACACCCTATCACCCAGGTCAATTTACTAACATAAATAGTGATCATTTTTACAAATACTAAAGGCTCCACAAGAGGACCGTACACTACAGACAAAAAAAAATCGCGGGCCACTACGATGGACAAGTATCACTTCCACAGGTTGCGCACTGCAAACCGACACACACTGATACACATCAGAAATAAGTGTCAGTTAAAAATTCAATTAGGTCTTGAAACATAGCGATAGATAACCTGGTATCCTCCATTATTAAACTCTATACTTTAAACTAGCTTCAGCAAGGACAAATAGTCTAAGGAGTCTAACCATGACACAAATATTTGCGATTAAGCCTAGTAGACAAAGAAAGGTAGTGCATAAAGCTATAAAATATGACATATGGACATAGGAAAACACGTCAGTAATACTGGCATACAACAACTACAAACAAGTCAGCAGTACTGACATATAAAACTTACGTCGTAAGGACATTGAACAATAGAGCCGAAACCTCGACTAAATATTGCTACATCCTTCAATACTTATAGTATCCACCGAGGCGAGGCGAGGAAGCGACACAGACGCTCCATCCATCGCGGTATTCAGTACGTCTTCCTAGTTGATGTTCGTGACTATCTTCCAGCAGTTCCTCCGTCGAGTGATTATAATAGAATAGATACACGTGAACCAAGGACAGACCTATTTATACCAGTGGAACTCACCAATTTTGACAATAGTTCTCAATGTATGACAAGGGAAGGGGGGTGGGGTTTGGAATTATCAGACATCATTCTAGACGACCACTATCTCTAGCCAATGCCTGGGGGTATCTTCTGGACTGATGCCTCTCTCATTTACTCGTCGTCTGACTTAGCTGTTAAAAGTGTGCGTGTTGTCTTTACAAGCCGAGTTGCCTCGTTCAATGGGACAACTGTTGATGAGAATTGGCCATCTCCCGCTTGTGATGTTGCAGTGAGTCTATATCTGCCACACATTATTGGAACTTATTAGATCTGGTAGTAACAGTTTTAATCTTTTACAGGGCTTCATTGCGTTTACGTGTTAAAAATTAATCAACAATTATCAATATAGATTATAATTTCTTCAATAATTATGATTTAAAAAATTTATATTTTTCCATTTAACGAACACCTTTTAATAACGAACAATTTATATCGCAGAACGTTTCCTTTACTAAGAGATTTGCTTGTATAATAAAGAGTACTTTCTTCGTCATAATCACATTTATTATTACAAAAATTGATTTTTTATGATTTTTTTATTTTTGTATTTATTATTACATTTTGGTTGATGTGAATAATTCAGAAATGTACCATCTTTAGTAGTAATGGTATTCCAGTACAAAGCTACTAAGAGTTAGGTTAGGCTAGACAAAGTAGAGTAGCGTACACCATATGTGGCTAGAAATCTTTTATCGTATTATTATTTCATCTCATGTTTGCCCGAGAAAAGGTTCTAGGTAAGGTAAGTGGGTGTTTGCCATTTGTAGTCAGAAATCTTTTTTTGTTGGATTATTCATGTCTTCCAGAGGTTCTGTTAGGTAAGGTAAAGTAGAACTGACCCTTTGTGGCTAGAAATCTTTGATCGTAATAATATTCCATTCCATATCTGCCATATGTTAGGTTTAGTGACTCTTAGTTAAGATTAGATTAGGTAAGTTAAGGTAGTCTGCCATTTGTGGCTGAAATTCATCTGTGACCACCATAATTTTCTAGTTAATATCCACCAGAGATAAGGTTAATATTATTATTAGCACCGCGTCTTTCTACCCGTTCGGGTTATACGCACTTACGCTAATGTGTAATGGTAGTGTGATTGTGAGATGGAATGGAGGACCTACAGCTTAAAGTGGAATCCGAACCACGGTGGAGGCCTGGCATTCCCCACATTCACAAGATGTCTTGTCAGAGGCGAAGGAAGGGTTTGGTAATCATATAAATCTTTGCCGGGACCGAGTATCGAACCCCGGCCGCCAGCATAAAAGTCTGACACCTTACCCCTAGACCGCCAGGTCACCTACGAGATTAAGTTAATGAAGAGTCGGCTATTTGTGAATAAATATCTTTGATTGTAGTATTATTCTGACTCATGGCTGCCAGAGGTAAGGTAAGGTATAGTCTGCTATTTGTGGCTTAAGCATATTGATCGTAATATTATTCCAGTTCCTTTTTGCCAGAGGTTATGAAATGTATAGTAGAGCTCAACATTTAGGATTAGAAATATTTGATTTTAATACTATCCCAGCCCATGCATTGTATAGGTTTGGTTAGATAAGTTGTATTACACGTGTATTTGATTATAAATGCATATAAACTTTTCATAAGCTGATATGAAAGATATACAATAGGTAATATTTCAGAATTTTTAATTTGTATCAATCAATTCTGAAGTGTTGAAACTGTTAAAATCCCGAGATGGCAATTATAAAGTTTCGTAGACTATGACTTATTCGTTTTTAACGAAAACTTGAACCAAAGAGATTCCACTTTTATAAATTCTACAGAATTCCGGAAATTCTAACATCTTTAGCTGTATTGCTAAATCTTCTGGTCGAATTCAATACTCTGAGCCGCCAGCTCCATTAAATAATATTAGAATGGTGGTAGAATTTGGGAAAGCATTCTCAAGGGATCACGGGTTCAAGATTCTAGTGTTAAAACTGCAATTTTATTTTAATTGAACATAATTCCTGTACTGTATAATTATTATTGCGGCTGATAACATTATTCGATAAGTTGATTAATTTTAATTTAGAATTAGTATTAATGTTATTAATATAATGCTCAAAAAATGGAAATATTAATCTTCTGACTTTGACGACCATTTATTTCTTGATGACATAATTAATCTCTCATTAAATTGACTATAGTAAAACTATTAGACGTATTTATAGTCACGTGGTCTAAGGCGTCTAAACTATAGGGTCTACCTTTGCTGTGGCAGGGGTATTGGGCTTTGACTCCCAGTTGGATGTATTGAAGAGGATTTTTCCTAAATGGTTTTTAATTTCTTCATAAAAATACGTATAGATTTACTCTGAAATCTTAATTTCCTCATCTCGACCCTTTTCACGTATTTTCATAGAAACTTTGGAAAACAATTATCTAAATATGTAGAAACCACAGAAATAACACTTACCACTATAATATATCTTTGATTAGAGGTAGATTGAAATAACCAATTCTAGTATATTTTCATAATAGGCAGCGTAAATTCATAACAGAACCATGTAATGGATTCTAAATATTCATATTTACTAACATGTCATTTTAACGCAAGAATGCTTTTAAGGTTATATCCCGGCTCTATTAACTTTGCATACGGTCGTCTGGCACTTCAATCGGAGAACAGGTGAAATAACCTAACATCTACATCCACTTATTTATTTAATCTTAGTTCACATTGTTTCCTCATACAATATCAACGCGTGGAGTTCAGGTCAGTGAATTGGTGACGTGATGCGTTCCTCCTTTCCACCAACATTCTTTCTCCCTTAATTCCTATTCTTTCCACTTGTATCGCTAGCGTAGCTGGGTAGTCACGTAGAGACACAGGAAAAAACACCTTACCATCGGAGGTGTAATTTAAATACTTTTATTACAGAAGACAAAAACAGGATGACCTGAATTGCGTATAATTATTTATCTTCAAGATGAAAAAAAGCTAAACACTTAATTATTCTGAGACTAGAGTTATATGCATTCAACTAATTAGCAATTTAAATGTTTTATTTTTATTTTTTTAAATATATAATTTGAATTCGCAGTCTTTTGAGTAGGACATATTACAAGGAAAAAGATAAAAAAGTACAGTAGGCATACATAAAGCCATCTTTTTAAGCTTGCGTGTCTAATGTTTGAATAAAATATATTTTCATGCTTGAGGTGGCTCAATAAAATTGCTTGAATCGACGTGGCTAAATACCGAAAATAGTTTTAATACTTAAGTTATTTAAACTTTTCAATAAATATTAATGAAAATATAAGTTTTAGTATAAATTCAATGTAAAAATATAGCAAATCTGAATGTAAGATTCTGTACCTTATTAGACAACTAGCATAAAACCCGTCTAAAAATCACCAGCTTCATTTCTGGTCGATTAATGGATCCCTTTGGCATATGTTGGACAATGATTGGAATGAGAATATTTTTAATGACTCTCAAAAATCCAGAAAGCTCATTTCAATTAAAGACTCTATAGTAGGTAGATCAACATTTAGTTCAATAAAATTGTGGAACTGTTCTTTAATTTAAGATTTTATTGCAAATAACTTTTTTTTTTGTAATTACTGTTTCATTTTTGAGTTACCCCATTTGAATTTTCAGTTACCAAGTATTATTTCACTCTTTTTGGTTAAGGGTTACCTGCCTGCAAAATTTAGCTTCTTAGGTCTTATGTCCTTTAAGATTAAAATAATAATAATAATAATAATAATCGGGAATGTCCTCATGGGAATTTTTTGGCCACCACGTATGCCTTCACGCTTTTAGCTTAAGGGTTACCTACCAGAAAAAAATCATCTTCCCAGTTCTCTTAGATTTTTAGAGTATTTTGTGTTATAATTTTCTGAAATATTCTTCCAATTTTAAGGGACACCCTGGGAATTTCCTATCACCAAATATTCCTGCACCTTTTTGGGATATGAGCTACCTAGCTGTTAAATATTCTGAGCTTCAAGATTTATTGACTTAGGTTTAGTTTGCAAGTCCCCCTATTTTGAGAGCTCTCAATTGAATTTGGTGTAACCAAGTATTCCTGTGGCTTTGTTGTCTCTGGCTACCTGACTGTAAAATATCATCTTCCTAGCTCCTTTGGCCCACGAGAATTTTTTGAATTGGATTTTTAAGGCAATCCACACACTTTGGAAACACTAGTGAAAATTTTCAGTTACCAAGTATTCCTGTATCCTTTTAGGTAAGAGTAAAATTTCAACTTACTCGGTTAACTGGGCTTCGAGATTGTTTCAACTTTGTTTCCCCGGAAACCCCTCAATTAGAGAACCCCTTGGGAATTTCCATAACCAAATATTCTGGCAGCCTTTTGGGTTAGGGGCTACATGTTTGCAAAATGTCGGCTGGTTAGGTCTTCTGAGGATCGAGATTTATTCCTTTTTGATTGTTTGGAATTTCCCCTGTTTTGGAGGACCCGATGTGAGTTTTATGTCATGAAGTATTCCTGCTTCATTATAGAATAGGGGCTATCTTCCTGTATAATTGCAGCTCTTTTGAGGTTCGAGAATTTTTTAAATTTGGTTTTTATAAACACTCCTATTTTGGGGACCGAGATGGGAATTTTCAGTCACAAACTATTTTGCATCCTTTTGGGATAGAGGCAAATTACTTGAAAAATTTCAGCTTCTTAGGTCTTCTTTGCTTGGAAATTTTTCAACTCAGATTTTTTGGAAGCCCCCCCAGTATGAAGGCCTCCGTGGAAATTTTTGGTCATAATGTATTCCTGCACCTTTTTGGGTTTGGGAATGCTTGACACGAAAATTTCAGATACCTAGATCTTATGGTTATAGATATTTTTTTCGGCTGGTCAGTGTAACTGGTGATTATTATAGTCGAGAATCTCCTTATATTTCAAAATATGTTAAGACAATGGATGTATGTATAGGCCTATATATATGCCTATATACATATATATATATATGAGAAAATCAAAACAAAACTTAAATAAATCATACTAAACAAGTGGTTGGTTTTTAAAATCCCCTAATTTCCTCAGCGTCAAGCAAAATCTTACGTAGCTCGTTTTAGGTTTATTTCACGCCTGTAATGTGAGAGATATTTTCCTTTGGATAAGTAAATAAACACACATTAATATCTTAGTTTCCATATTATTTTAATTTAGGCATAAACTTATAATAAATATTTACTTTTGATATGTATGATATTTTAGCAAATTTATAAAATATGGTGGACAGAAAAGGTGATCAAGATATTTTCACTGAAGAGTCATTTTTATGTGACACTGAATGATAAAACGTGATTATTGATATACTCGTATATCTTAGAATTATTATAAGCAATTTAAAAAGAATGAGAATTTTAATCTAAACTGTAGTGTTTTTTTAAAAAAATACTCAAATTGTACTTCCATTATATTTTACCTGAGGATAAAAATTTCGTAAAATAATTTTAATGGTGCTAAGTCTCAGATATGATATATGAAAAGAAGTTGGGTAGGGTTAAGGGAAGCAAGCAGGCAAGCTTTTAAAAATTAAGTATTAATCTTTATATATTATAATCATATTTTTTAAAGTTCATAGACTTAATGTTTTATTTCTTAATACTTAAGATATTTCTAAAGGGAACTGCAATATTTTCTAGACTTATTTTTAAATATTTTTCCCTATTATGTCCAATTTTTACTCAAATTGGTGGCTGAGTGGCTAAATACGTCACTCAAGATTATCGGTGACCTTGGAGGGCTTTTAAAATTGTGATTTGTACTTGGGTTTTCTCCTTCCCTCCACATATTTATTTGGGTAAACGTTTCCAAAATTAACTTTACCACTCTTATCTAATAGTTTTAGTCATTAATATCAGCAAACAAGAATTTCTATGATAGATAGCGGTATGGCCTACCAATTTTAATGGTAAAAGTTATTTCATTATTACATGTTAGAATCGACGTAGGACCTACATATTTGCTTTCCTTCCAAAGGAAAATGTGCTACGGCTTTTTATCGCTAAAAAAATTGTTTACCCCCGACTAGACTTGAACCCATAAACATCGGCTCCTGATGTGAGCACTTTATTAGAAGATGAATTAAGTCAATCTTGGGAGATATAAAATTGAGATGCTAGAGTTTTATAGATCCATCTAAGCGTTGTTTAGGAAATAGGTGGATGTGTGTTAAGCATTTTTAAAAAGAAATTAATATTTTAAATTTCTACTTGATTCTATTAAAACACTTTATAGTTTCTTTAAGCATTTATCCTACTAATTTTTCATAATATAACTTTTTTTTAGGAACAAGTTGGAAGTAGGCTGAATAATGAAATACGATCTTCACAAGCCCCCCTTTTTTTTATCGATAACGTTACTTTACTTTATCTCCTCATGTAATATTTGCCAACTTTAACCCCATCCATTTTTTATTGGGTTCGAAATCTTTTAAGAGCCCATCTCACACATATCTTAGATAGGTAGTACATTTTAAACCAGACGTCGCATCATGGTGCGATTTTCTGTATTATACTTTAAAAAACAGTGGGATTAGAACAAAATATTTTGCCATATTTTGAAAAATACACCAAAATCATAAAACAGCTATTTCAAAATTAAATAAACACTGAACTCATCCCATTTTCACGGTTTTCAAATTAAGAATAAAGAAAATCACATTTTGTTATGTTTTATGGTTAAAGAGTAATCGTGTATTTATCATCCTGATTAATCGAACATGATGACCCAAAGACGCTAGTAGACAACATAATTGCACTAGAGGTTTGTTTTTTTCGTATTCTTTTTTTGGACACACCAGTAAATAATTTTCAATGGCCTATAACCCACATGTCTCCCATACTAATGGAAAAATAGCATTCATAAATAAAATTAAATTATATAAAGTATAAGAATTAGGATTGGGCTGATAAACATTTTTGGAGATACTGCCGTTGCCGATATTTTGTCACCGATATGGCCAGTATCCAAAGCGTATTTTAATAAATTGTATATATTATTCATTCTAAATTATAAGATCAATATATTAGTTCTCAGCTAAATGACAAAATAGCTGAAGAGCTATTTACAATTGTGGTAAATTGGTACTTCAACATTACGCTTGAACGTGCTCTAAGAAATGATCTGGGGGAGCGCTCAGTGAGCAATCAATCAAGCGGATCTTTAAACGCTCAGTAATCGGCATGTGGCCAACGTCACTCACCATGATGAAAAAGGAAAAACACATGATTACTGAACGCGGTTCTGTGCAGATAAACCCTAGAAACAAAATAACACAATAATGATACGTTATCTTGGACGTATTGGTTGTTTTAGCTGTGTGAATAAGTATTATTATTATTATTATTATTATTAGCACCGCGTCTTACTACCCGTTCGGGTTATACGCACTTACGCTAATGTGTAATGGTAGGGTGATTGTGAGATGAAATGGAGGACCTACAGTTTAACGTGGAATCCGAACCACGGTGGAGGCCTGGCATTCNCTTACGCTAATGTGTAATGGTAGGGTGATTGTGAGATGAAATGAAGGACCTACAGTTTAACGTGGAATCCGAACCACGGTGGGGGCCTGGCATTCCCCACATTCACAAGATGTCTTGTCAGAGGTGAAGGAAGGGTTTGGTAATTAGATAAATTTGTGCCGGGACCGAGGATTGAACCCCGGCCGCCAGCACAGAAGCCTGATATCTTACCCCTAGACCGCCAGGTCTCCCCCGTGAATAAGTAATTAATTATCGGCGTAAAATATCTATATGATAAAAACTGTTTAAACTTGGCCGATTTTGTCAATATCGGCCGATAAATCGGATCAGTTTTTTTGCATCGGCCCAGCCCTAATGAGAATGTTTCAATAGTGAATTGCCTATCAGTCATTATTATTATTTTAAAAATAATACACTTTATCTGAACTACTCTTTTTTTATCAATTAACTAAATGTGAACTTTCCAAGCACAGTGTTATATCTGATTATATTTTACAGATTAGCTTAGCTAAGACCCTAACACTTAACAAGACTACACAGTTAAACTCAAATTCACGATATGAAATACAAGGGTAAAAAATAGCATTTCAAAAAAAGTTTATCTCTTTAGGCTTTTAGTCATGTCACTTTAATTGATTTTGTGATTTTTAGTTGTAGCATTTGACAAGTGGGGTCGATCGTAACACGTAAAGGATAAATATTTTCACCATTTCTCTATGTTGGCTATTTAATATGATTATTTTATGAATCTTACAAGATAGTCTTACAAAGGCGTTTAAATCATAACTTCAACTTATCTAGGAATGACCAACGTAGATTTTAGTGAGATACAACAGCATTTAACTGTAGAAAAGAGGATAAAAAAATGTGTAGATAAAATCTTTAATAACAGCCCTAAATGCAACCTCTTGGGATTCTGATCGTATTCCAATCTCTTTATTCAATACTGAGTCCACCATTGACTATCGCTGTGATGAAACAATCTTATCAGTTTTTTGAGACACATGATTATATTGCAATAAAGAAGAAATATTAAACTATCTTTATAGAATTCAATATGAAATTATTTAGTATAATTAAGTATAAGTATAATAAGTCTATATATATTAATTAAAATAGAATAATTTATTGATTAATACACATACCAGAACCAAACTCGTTTGATTCTGGTATTCACTGGAGCAACTCACACAGGCACAGTCAAATGTCCTGAGGATGGCGCCGTAGATGTGCCGAAACATGTAGAATTCTAAGGCTGTCTCTATGATGCCTAAAAAGGAACAAGGGAATTTTCAGATAAGATAATAGAATTCGATTAACTGTTATATAATTCAACATTTTTTCAATATTTTTTTCAATTTTTCCTAATATTTTTTTTCAATTATATTACAACCAAACATTAGTCCTCTAGTCATTTGTTATTAATTATCTATATAGTTTAATTAAGTTTAATTGTTTGTATATTTTCGTTATCTTTTTACTTGCTAACATGTTGTGACCTTGACTCACGTTTTTAATGTGTTATTTTAATAATGTTCTGATATCTTAAATAATGTGTGTATTAATCAATAAATTATTCTATTTTGATCAATCTATATAGACCCACTATAACAAAAGTTTGTAATTTCACCAAAAATTCTTTCTCACTTATACTTAATTATACTAAATATTTTCATTTTGAATTATATAAAGATAATCTTATCAGTATTTATTTTTATTTTGTAGGGTGTTGTCTCGTCCTCTATCTCATTTATTCAACTAATACTAAAGGGTGACCTGGTGGTCTAGGTGTAAGGTGTCGGACTTCTGTGCTGGGGGTCCGGAGTTCAATCCTCGGTCCCCGCACCGATTTATATGATTACCAAACCCTTCGTTCACTTCTGACAAGACATCTTGTGAATGTGGGGAATGCCAGGCCTCCACCGTGGTTCGGATTCCACGTTAAACTGTAGGTCCACCATTTCATCTCACAATCACCCTACCATTACACATTAGCGTAAGTGCGTATAACCCGAACGGGTAGTAAGACGCGGTGCTAACAATAATAATATCTAATACTAAACAAATCTTTTATTCTAACCATTTCTCTTTATGGATAACTTGATATAATGTAAGATAATAAATTAATATTATTTAAATACATCGAACTGAGAAAGATATGTAGGCCCAAGAGGAATGAACAAACATTAGAATGAAGAAAGATATGTAATGAAGAATTTCATGGTTTGAATTATTTCCCCAAATACATTAAGAATAATCAAGGCATGTGGGTGGAGATGGTGTGATTATGTGGCGCGTATGGGTGATGACAGGCATATGAACCACATTTTGGTAGGGATACCTAAAGATATAAGACCCCTAGGTATACCAAGACGTCGATGGGAGGATACTGTGAATGTGGATTTGAAGGAGGTTTTTTTGTAAGTTACATGGGTGAATAGAGGTATCCCAGGATAGGGCTGAAATTCGAGATTCAGGTTATGGATGTCATGAGCTTTCGGATTCAATCAATATCAGAGAGCCATTTGGCTAGTAAATTGTGTTTAGTTTTAATAAACCGAATAATATTTCGATTAAGAAGAAATTTAAAAATTAAAACTGTAAAATAAAAAAATTAAAAATCCCTTTGCTGTACGTTTAATATAAAATTACTGTTGATAGCTTGGAGTCAAGATGTTCTTACCACTCCTCTAGTCGAACATAAATGAAGTTATGTCAGACCTCTAGGGAGTTGCGATCTCCCCAAGTATCTTTACTGCTGGTATATCATCTGCAGCAATGATAGCGGATTTTTGTCAGATTGCGTGAGGGATAGGGGTTGTAGAGAGGGGTAAAGTTTTGAAGGGAGGGCGAGGGATGTCTAGGAGAAGGGAGAACCGACCAAAGTGTAACGTTGGGACATCATGCCGTGCCAGTCGCCATGCTACTCGGGCGTCTGACATTTTTATGGGACTTCGTCACGGAAAACTGTAGTAATTTAGTTGGATGTTTTTTTTTTCATATAAAAAGTTTTATCAAATACATCCTGTAGATGCCTTACTTAACCAGGATAATAATATTATTTTAAATGTAGATCCACAACTTTTATAGATTATATAGGAAAGGCACATTTATATGTACTCTTCCATAATAAGGTATATATTATTCTATTTACTATTTATGTAAGTTAAAAAGCCGCCTAGCAAAGTATTGAGACGCCTCGCAGACGTCTAGATTTCCCACGTCATTTAAGAAGTGACTTGATATTTCAAGATAGGGCTCACGCTAAATTGGAACCTAAGGGTATCAAAATTTTACAATTGTATTTTATACAATATTTTTTAAGTTTTATAAATAAAGAACTATTAAAATATGAAATGAATTAATTTTCCACGACTTTTCACGTAGAATAATTAAGTTTCGGAATCAAAGCTAGGATATTGCCTTTTACAAACAAATAATTTAATGCTTTCAACATATATATATATATAAAAAATCAAATTTATAAAATAGCTAACGATTGTTTTACTGGGTTTGAAGTTTTAGATATCTCATTCCCATAAAAAGTACCTCAGTGTGAGGATATTTTGCTTCAGATAGGCACTGCTCTTAAAATTAAAGTTTAGTGCCAACGTAATAAGAATTAATGTAACACTACGGGAAAACTGAGATTTGATTTAGATTAACTAAAATATTATTAACCATGATAATGTGTTAAGACCCCAACTTTTAACAACCCATTTTTGACTTAATCTAAGTCAAAGCTTAGAATTAAGTTTTTATTGATTTCAATTTTACACAGGATAAGTACGATATTTTGTAGTTTTTGTTACTTAGCACAGTACTTACTAACACATTTTATATAAATATTAATTTTTGATATAAAAAAAGGAACGATAAAAATGAAAGTAATGTTTAAAACAATTTTTTATACATTATTGATTATTTTCCACTATGGGTAAATGATACACACTTTACTAACCAACTCATTATTTCAGTACCCGACTTACAAACTAAAGTAGTTGTAAAACAGATACATAAACTTTATCCATGCACGTTAATTCATCACTTTTAGAGGAAATAAAATAAATCTTTAAATTTTATCTTTTTAACCTATTGAGAATAGGACCGCTGTCTCATAGATTAGTAGGTAGATAAGATGCCAAATAACCAAATATCTTAGAAACTTTTGATTGAGTGAATGAATCAATGAAACTCATTTAATAGTAATTAATAATATTTACCTTAAATATATGCTTTCTTTAGCACCGCTTATAATTACGGTTTCAGGTTATACTCTTATGTACTAGTTACGCTATTGGTTTGATATATGAGGAAGGTTATTATTAGAGGAACTGTACTCGCGTTTGAGTAGAGGGCAAGTGTAAAAAAAATTGACCCCCCCTACCCCCCTCAATTCACCATAACGAGGTTTGATCCTCTATCTCCCTGTCATTAGCAGTATAGTATACTGCGAAAGTAGTGCATTAGACCACGCAGCCACCGAAGTGGGTCAAATATATACATAGCTTGCACCAGAGGTCGTATGGACTAAACGTCCAAAGTAGAATGAAAATATATTTTCAGTACAACATTTCAAAATGAATAATCGAGCATATAATTAAAACAGAGATGGAGCTATTTACGCTATTGCTGGGTTTAGTTATAGGAGATTTAATCCCTCTCGCTGATTGGCTGTCAGCGATTCTTAGTAATATTCGATTATACTTTATCCCCATGGGTAAATATTAGGTCCATAAAGGATGATGCGAATGCAGACCGTTCCATATGAGAGCGATGCTTGCCCTTTCTCTACTGGCCCTATCTATCACCTGTCAGAAGAAATTACTGAATTTAAGGAATATCTTCCACATAAACTATTACTGTAAATATTATTTTTCAAACAAATAGGATCCATATGCTACCTACCTCTTTTCGCGATCCAATTATATAATACAATATAACAACTGTATAAATATTACTAATTCTTTAATGACAAATGAAAATGAGATGGTTAAGATGTCGGACACTTGTATGTCAGAAAATGAACGTAAACATATTCTGCATGATGAAATAGGGCTAATATTTGTCATCAAACAAATAGAAGCAACGTTATGTCTCTCTGCTGTCGTGAACCAAACCGGGAATAGTTAATACTATATAGTAACATAAGAATCTTGTAGCAATGCACAAAATAAAAACCTAAGCATTAATATCCATGCTTCAATGAATAATGTTATAAGATACCTACACAACTGATAATTAAAGAATAAGGTTTAAAATTTTGAAAAAATCTTTAGAAATCGCGATTTCATTGTTAGCTAGCCCTCAAGTTATCCTTGTATATCTGAACAGAAGACACCGCCCCACCTGCCCACCTGCCCACTGGTTAGATAAAAAAAACGTTAAAAAGAACAGGCATGAATTGCAAATTATTTATTATTGAACCTGAGTAAGTAGGATACGGGGGCTCTATATAAAAATCGATACCGATGGTAGACTAATGTGTTTACCCCTTCATCTTTATCTTTGATCATAGCCAGCAGTCCAAGGAGCTTACGAAACTGTATGGAATCATAGATGGGCTGTTCTGGATTTTCAGAATGGTGGGAATATTCTCGCCAAAAAATTGTATCTAGAAACTGATCGTTGAGTTAGCTTGACACAAATTGATCAAACCTTACGTCATTCTATCATAACTATACATCGTACTTGTACAATACTTCGTCATAGTTGATCAATATAGGTTCTCTACTTAAACACTACTTGAGCTTTTTTCATTGATCAAATTCTTAAACATCATATTATGATCATTGATTTGATTAATATTTGATACATGCATATTATATGAGCATTAATTAGACCCAATATTCTCACTTAAACAACATTTTATTATAGATCTGAGCTCTGCATCATACTTATACTTGATCATACACACTCATGATAGGCATATAGTATCTTATTGACAACAAAAGACACATATCAAGTTTGCACACTATTCAATCTTTGCTACACTAACTTACCAAGAAGAACGTTATTTAAACTTGTATGGTTGATTATAGCTAAACTTATGCAAGATTATATTAAAGTCATTTCATCTAGGGCCCCTACATAACCATATTTTGATCTTTGTTTATTGTTTATAAAACTATAAGTCATTCTATCATTGATCCGAATATAACATGATATTTACATGGAATATGATAATTTAGCATAGAAAAACTTTGTATTCAATTTGATGGGCATGACAAACTCATGTGCAATAGTACTTTCTGGTTAAGTGAATAGAGCAATAGGAAACTACCTGCTTCTTAATTTCCATTGTTGTATGATTCTTCAGTGATGCCTAAAAGGCTTTACAGTTGATGATGGAATTGTTGAGGATTTAACATACATTAGGGGTAAGTTTTATACATACATACATACATACATACATACATACATACATAAAACTATCATATTTAAACAACATTTGATAATTAATCTGATTTAATTTATCATTGATCAGAGCTCTGCATCATAATTATACTTTATCATAAACGTGCATGATACTTACATTGTATTAGATGATTGATTAGATATGTTTCATACTTAAACAATAATTTATTATTGATCTGAAATCTGAATCATACTACCCTTGTTAAATTATAATTAATAAGGACAGCTTAGGAGCATACAGATGTTACAAGGAAAATATAGAAAGAGAGAGAGAAGAGAATGCCAGAGTAGACAATCAGATTATTTTTATGCGTTGGGTCGAACCCCTGAAGACAGAATTAACATGTGGCAGCTACCCAAACAGGAATGGTTTTGCTTCCTTTAAGGATAAAACCTTTATAAATTGTTCATTAGTAGTTTTAATGGAATAAATGATTTATATGTCTAATAACAGATACATGTTTTAAAATGGAGCATCATATTTAAAGAGGGCCAGCAATTAACTGGTTCCTGACTATATCGAAACAAATAAGTTACCAACATGTTGAATGCAGTAACAGTGTTTATATATATGTGTGTGTGTGTGTGTGTGTGTGTATTATCAACTGCCATCTAGTTCCCACTAATAGTATATTCTAACTCAGAAATAAAGAATAAAATTATATCCCTTTACATAACTTTAGTTACATAGAGAAACAACAGATAACAAGTCTTAAAAATAAATATTGTACTAATAGATAATATTCACCCTAGGCAACGGCCTTACTAATGCACACCGGAAATACAAGAAATGTACTGAAGGTACACACATAATATATTCACTTAATAATATTTAAAGATGACCAGCAGTTAACTTGTTCCTGAATACGTAAAATGCAAATAATATAATAACATTATGAGTGCTGCAACAGAGGATATATATATATATATATATATATATATATATAAACCGCAATCTTATTCCCATTTATAATATTTGCTGACTCAGAAATATAGATTAGAGATATGTCCCTATACATATTTCTAACTATATAGAGAAGCATTATTTAAAATGTCTTAAAACACAGAGACTATAGATAATATTCAATGGCAATGACACATTACCATTAATCTCATAAAATTAAATGTTCTATAAATTAACCTTCTCCCGTGTGTGTATATATATATATATATACACGCGGGAGAAGGTTAATTTTATATATAATACATAATGAACTGCCATCTTACACCCATTTATACTATATGATAACTCAGAAATAAAGATTAGAATCATATACCAATAGTATAAATATCTCTAATTATATAGAGCAGCGTTCCCCAAACTTTTTTTCTGTGGCCCGGTTATTTTTTTTACTTCTCTTTCATAACCCATTAAAATTTGTATAGCTTATACTGGCCTATAGGTAAAATAAAACAGATTTTAATGTCCATATAGTATTCATATTATATTAAAATAAAGAAGCATTTAATCTTACAAAAATATAAAGAAATAAAATTAAAACCAAATAATTTATTTATGAAAAGTTTGGTACTGTTTCTTGTTAACTGGTAACTTCAGGCTTGTAGGAATATACTATAACATTATTCTTAGATCTGGTTCGAGTTCAAATCTGTATCTCTATTACATTTTTTAGGAAAACTAGTTTTGAGAAGCCTGATTCACACTTCTCATAGTTTGTGACAGAAGACATTAAAATTTTTATCATCTTTTCTGCTAGAAATGGGTACGCCTGACATAAGACAGCAAAAAACCCATCAGTGGTATTGTCGAAGATTTCTGTGAGTGCCATATCACATGACAGTTCAATATTATGGACTCATTATCTAAATCCGGCAATTCTATCTCGAATTATACGCTCACTGTAATAGGGTTCCCTATTTATGTCTATATGCTATTGATTGGAGGGAAGTATTCCTCCAGTCCTAGCAGGTGTTTCTCGATAGCAGCTGAAATCTCATCTGGCATAGAACTGATGTTATACTCTTTTTGTAATTCTGTTAGATTTTTAAAAGCTTTATAGTTCCCTGTTTCCACATGATGGGACCGTAATTTGAGTTTTTTCGTTTAAGCTTCTACCTTCTCTTGCACTTTAAATACAATCACATTTCTACCTTGTAATGTCAGATATGAATTACTAAAAAAATCGAAAATTTCATATAGGTAGACTACCTTGATTAACCAATTGGCATAATAAAAATGGGGTGTGGCTGTGTCACGGACACGGCCGTGTGTTGTACGTGAATACGTTTATGTAACGGGTTTTATATATTTTTAAATAAAATATTTTTATTTATGTATTTAGGATAAAAGCAAAGAAACAAATAATTATTTAGTTACAATATTAATTTATTAACTATAGGTCTGTGATACGAAAAGTAAGACACAAATGGCATAAAAGATACATCGATATTTCTGGTAAACGTTAAATCAATACAGGTATTACCTAACGTTGTTGGAGAAGTTTCAATATAAGACAAATTGAACTCGCTGAGCATGAAGTCGGCCAATGAGCGGTTTTGTGAGACATCAACATTAAAGTTTTGATAATGTATTTTTATTCTAACACCTTATTATATTCACTGACACTACTTTAAACTAATGTTTTATATACAATCGATAGATTTTTGATAATATATTTTTATTCTAACACCTTATTATATTTACTGTCACTACTTTAAACTAATGTTTTATATACAATCGATAGATTTTGACGGCAGCTGACGATTAAAACCTAAACGAACATCGTAGCTTCTCAGAGTCAAAAGTTATACTAATTGCAAATCTCGATACGCAGCAAAATAACCTCAAAATGGCGGCGCTTACCCCTCCACCGCACGTGATGCGTCACTGTTCTCGCGTATCGTAATGCATTCTTTGATCCTTTAGCTATCAAGTGGTATAATTTAATTTTGGATGTAGAGGATAGATTCGAAACTACAACGCCAAACTGTATCCCCCGATTTTGTTATCATTAGGTTTTTTGGATTGCCCCCGTATGGTAGCAAATTTAAACCACTTTTTAGGGTTCGGCGGGTCATGAAACGTTAACACTCGACATCCATCAACTTCTTGGGCTATATATTTTTTTAAGGTTGCAATACTTGACCTTTAATCTCCTAAAAGTTAAAAAACATATATATTTTTGCTTAGCTTGAAAATTATTGGTTTTATAAAATACATTTAAAATAAAATATTTGTATAATAAATACTGTATACCTAAATATTTGTAATGATAAATAATTTCCTATCTCAAATAGTTTTATAGATGTTATAAAAAATTTTTTTTAGTTTTTTGCCCTTTAGTAAAATACCCTTAATTTTAAGGTTGGATATTCAATTCTTAAAATCCCTTTGGGCAACGCTATTAAAACCCTAGATACCAAGTTTTAGCCCAATTGGTAAAATAGTTTAGGCTCTAGTCCGAGGTACAGACAGATAGACATACGGAAATTAAAAAAACACTCTTTCGTATTCGGGATAGAGGGGTAGGGGGAGTTGGAAGGAGGGGGAGCATGAAATGACGAAATTCATCCATATCTTGAGTTCTTTTTTTTTAAGATAACAATACTTTCTATACCTGTAAGATAGCAAGAAAGTAAAACATTGAATTCACAAAATAGCTCCACCAGAATGTAATATGAAAATTCTATGATTGTATCAATGGGATTCCCGTTATTTCACAAGGCTTCAATGTTGTCACTATCAGAATGCTTTCATTGACCTTTAGTTGTTTGATTACGTTGGGACATTGATATGGTTAATATACATAGTTCTGAAATGAATACCAAAATAACTGGATAGGTAGAGTAGTTGAAACGTAAGGCAATGTAATTAAGACTCAGTAGCTACAGTTGTTTCATTTTCTTCTATCAACAAATTTACGATGTTATAATGTTATATATGTTTGATTAAATTTGTAGTAAATTTAGACCTTGAGAAAACACAGTTCATTGATTGACTTATATTATTTGGTACTTAATATTATGAAATAATAACTGGAAAGTGGAATAAAATGTTATTAAATATAATTAATATGTTCCTTGATTTGGCTTAAAATGATCTTAATGATTTTTTTACTCCCCCAGAAAATACCAAACGCTGAATGGATTAAGAAACAATTTGTGATTTAAAAATAACAATATTGTAAAACAATAGATTTAAAAACGTATATCATAGACAGTTGATTTTTTTAAATAAATAAATGCGAACAGTACAATTATTAAAAACAAGTATTTGACATCGGATAACATAAACAAATTGATATTTTGTAATTATTATCTGTATTAACAGGCCAATTATGTTATTAAAAGATAAGAAAAAAGTAGGCCTATTGATATAGACTTATCACTGTTGATATTAAATAATACTTGTAAAGCATCAATTAAGAAAACATAATTGTGGTTGAAATTCAATTGCAAATAAAGTTATGTCAAGCATGATCTGGAAAGGCACAGATTTATTTTTAAAAAAAAGGTTTGTACTGGTTTTGTCGAATAGTGCTAATTATTTACTTGAAACATCAAAGTTATATTATTCTAAAAATACTTTCTCTAAATTATATTAGATATATATTAATAGTAGCTCTTATACACAGCTTTACTCGCGTTAATGTCAGTTTTAAATACATGTTCATTAAATAATAACGTTTCCAATCCATTAATTTTTAATCTCTCACTCAGAGAAAGAACACACTTTGATAGGTAGAAATTAGCGCAATGAAAATTTTTTGTTGACAAAAGATTTATCTTCGGAATACAAACATTTATTATTGTTTATTAATATTATACACAGAATATTTTTACGAATTATAAGAAATAAAGTAACAAATTATAAGTCAAATCATTTTTGTAAACGGCATTATTTTTATCATTAGGAGTGGGCAATTACAAGTTGCTTCTAGAACTATCCCTGGAAGACACCTCGTTAATTAGTACATCATGTAAGTGACACTTGGCAAGGGGATCAATGCCACCTTCCACAGTATTTGGTATATCCGTCATTCTCGTCAACGTAGCTCTTTGAATTATTATTATTATTATTAGCACCGCGTCTTACTACCCGTTCGGGTTATACGCACTTACGCTAATGTGTAATGGTAGGGTGATTGTGAGATGAAATGGAGGACCTACAGTTTAACGTGGAATCCGAACCACGGTGGAGGTCTGGCATTCCTCACATTCACAAGATGTCTTGTCAGAGGTGAAGGAAGGGTTTTTTGTAATCTGATAAATCTGTGCCAGGACCGAGGATTGAACCCCGGCAGCCAGCACAGAAGTCTGACACCCTACCCATAGACCGCCAGGTCACCTACAGCTCTTTGAAAGCTATTTGGATAGCTATTGCTGCATGTATGGAGACGATTGATTAAAAAGTTCGTATGGACCGTGAACCATAGGTTTAGTTAAACTTGCATTTAGTTGTTTATCAATGTTTTAATCTGGAATCTCCGAACATACTACCGGATCTATATCGTCGGGTCTAATTTTCCTGAGGTCACCACAGTAGCCGTACTTGTGGCAGTCCTCGCTTTTTCAAATCCATATTGTAGATAAAACACTTATTTTCTTTAACGTCCCTGCTCAGCTCCTTTAAGACATTTTATTTAAAAATTCTAAATGGCGTATTACCTTTATAGAGTAACTCAACATGATATAAAGAAAATACTGCATTCAAATAAATTCAGTAGTTCTCTGGTTATAAGCTAACATATAATTACAGAAGGCTTTATATGTATCTGTGAATTCAAAACCACCATCTAAAGTAAAATAGGATTTCTCTTTGGATTTACTATTTAAATTTATTCTTCAGTTACTCTTTATAATTGTTGGTCAAGTTATATATAATGAATTCATCATTGAACACGCGTTTTAATATAAAATCTGTTTAAAAACAATTTTTTTGAGTCACTTGGTTTGATCAATAATATAAAACCTTTCCGGTTATAATATACATCGCTTCATCGCAATCCGTAAAGCGGTTCCAGAGATTTTAGGAAACAGACATACAAACCGTCACTATGTTTTAAAAGTAGTAAAGATACCAAGCCTAACCCTATAATCCCATTTGATCTATTTCGACAATGAATACATTTTTACTAAATACTATGTTAAATGGTTGGCTGAAAAATATTGTTAGAGAATAAATGATTCATAATTCTCTTAAGATCAACTATACTTGATTCGATAACTATCTAGAGACTTAAATGCCTTTTAATACTGCCTTAGGTTTAAGTTTAGTCATTGAGTGAAGAAAAATGATAGTCACTGAATTAAATTTATATTTTTATGATAGGATCATCAGAAAACGGTGATGTAAGAGGTTCAATTCAGGAGATATACGTAAATAAGCTTAGAATAGAAATCATGAAAATATCAAGACATTATTAAGCCTTAATATAAAAAAAAATTCAACACCATTTTAATTACTTTGGACATCGATTGAATCGCAAAAGTCTATAAAGAATAATTGTCTTTAATCTGGAGACGTTAGCTAAAAACCGATTAGTTTATAGAACTGTAGTCATTTTTCTATTACACAGGATGTATGCTTTATTTTACCTTTTATGATTTCTTTCTTTCTTTTATCTCGAAAGAATGATACACTTCCCATCAGTTAGCCCTGGAGTAGTTTTAGAAGTGTGCATACTGAAAAGTCAGCGTGCTCTCTAACGATGTGATAGGATCTCCTACTGTTATCTTCATCTGCCAGAAATAGAGGTGCAATTGGCATGCAATCGTCAGAGAGGTATCTTCTTCGCTCCGCTTTCAACGATAGCTTTAATGTTATAATTTATTCTCTTTTAGAGTCCTTGCGTTGATGATTAAATGGTCTCTCGTATCTAATGGTCCCAAGGTCAACATTGAAGTGTAAAAAAAAATTTAGCTGGCTCTTAGAAAAAATTATAAAGTTAGCACTAAATTTTACTAATAGTAAAACAAATTGTATCTAAAATGTATTCTACTTTAAATACATAATACTCTAGCTTATAACTGATCCAGACAATTTTAATAAAGTATTGTATATACATGAATGATCCATCACAAAAAATTTGATGTTGTTGAAAACTATTTATCCTATTGTAATTAATTTTTAAAATATATACAGGCTGTTTCTAAACTCTTACCTTGAAATTAAACCACAGCATCGGAGGGTGGAAAGAATAAAAATATATCGAATAATTATTACGAAAAATCATCTTGCATTCCTTAATTTATTTTGAAACTGGAAGCAACAACGCTTGGAGTATGGTATAGGTACGTACGTACATAACAAGATGCATGTCATTAGGAGGGGAGAATGGTCCTTCCACAAGCAATATATACGAAGGGTGGGCGTACGACAAATGTTACAGACGAATACTGTTGTTACCTAGTCGACACATGACACGTGATTTGCCACAGATTGTATACATACGTACTTAAATCTGTGTACTCCCAGCGTTGTTGCACCTAACTTCAACATAGTAATCAAGATAAGTTTTCCAGACAGTTTTTTTTAACCGGTTTTCTGTTTCTCTCTTCCTACAGATGCTGTGGTTTAAGTTCGAACAGAGGGTTTAAAAACACCCTGTATATATATATATACGAATATATATATATATATACGAATATATATATATATATATATATATATAAAAGTATAGAAATAAATAAATATATATATTCATGTATATATACTTTTATAATATTTTCATTTCCAAACCCTTCCTTCACCTCTGACAAGACATCTTGTGAATGTGGGGAATGCCAGGCCTCCACCGTGGTTCGGATTCCACGTTAAACTGTAGGTCCTTCATTTCATCTCGCAATCACCCTACCATTACATATTAGCGTAAGTGCGTATAACCCGAACAGGTAGTAAGACGCGGTGCTAATAATAATAATATAGCAGATAACCTATACAGACGTTATAAATTGGACGCTTTGATTGATTTGTTTTCATAACAGTTTCATAGACGTTGTAATTACTTGCCTATATTCTCTATAGCCAAATTAAGCCACTTAAAAGCTTTGAAAAAAATATAGCACGCCGAGAAAGTTAACGATAATAACTAATGAAAGGCACCTGTTCTTAATTTGGCGAGCATATAAAAATTTCACTGTAAAACACAACTCCAAGTTTAACCAACGATTAGACTTTACGAACAGTTAATTTACGGGGACTTTGACGCAACATTGTAAGATTGTACCTAAATGTGACTCATCAAAAATTGATATTTAAATGTATATTAAATTGTAGCTATTTTCAAAATTTAGGTT
The DNA here is from genome assembly GCA_902141385.1 of Timema californicum. Lineage (NCBI taxonomy): Eukaryota > Metazoa > Arthropoda > Insecta > Phasmatodea > Timematidae > Timema > Timema californicum. The sequence continues at coordinate 438,811 of CABFOW010000055.1, forward strand.
TCATTATAGCTGTGACAGGGCAAATACATTCCAAACATAGTTAAAATGTGTATAGGAATTTTTTTTTTAATTTTCAGTCAAAAATAATGTCATCCAATCTTTTTTTTTAATCTGACAAAAATCTAAATAGAATTTTATTTTGGTAAAAATATTATTATTAAATAAATATATATTTATTGATTATTTTTACATAAGGTTCTTATAGTAATATAAGCAAATGAAGCTCTAAATATTTGTACTCTTGATTTGCAAGTTTATATTGCATTGTTCCAAAATGGCGGAGATTAAAATATAGTAGGGCCATAGTGTGAGACGTATAGTTAAGACTGCTTACTTTAAGTGATGAGCTAGAAGACACAGAACTTATTAAAGAAATAATACATCGATCTGAATATTTCCGAATTTAAATCATTTTTATATTGAGTGAAAATAAATTGATTGGAGTTCTAGCTTTCTTTCTTATGACTATTTGAATATAATTATTTTTTAGTGAAATAGCAAACACAAATACATTTTGATTACATTTTCTGACGTATAAATATTAATATCATTATCAGTTTTTCTATTAATTTTATATCTATTCTTTTACTATTCCCACTCAGATATTTAAATTTATTTTATGAATATATATATATATCAAAATACTCTCAAACTATCTTCAATTAAATCACCCCATTCACCAAGAGATACCCAACACTCGTGCTAGAAAATTTAGTTCCTTGATAACGAAATTAACTAATAATAATAGGTGCTTTTTTAAACTTGTGGTGAGATTTCCTAATTGCGTTTGCATCGCATTTTACTACCCATCCAGGCTATCATTATTTTTAATTACATTAATGGAGTAAGGATTACAAATAAAGGTTATGGGGGAAATCTACCGTATTGCATGGAGGGAGGTTGGAAAATCAGTAATTAAAACCAACCCCATTACTTTAAGCTGGGAATTGTGCCCCTACTATCTCGCCAATGAAGACAATCCGCAAAGTTACGTAGAAGCTTCAAACCACTTGGCTAAAACTGCTGACGTGAATAAGATATTCAATAACTCTTTAAATAATGTTTAGTAATTTATTAGTTCTTAGATTTAAAGCCACAACCAACGGACAAAGATATAACATCTTTAAATTAATAAAAATGTATAATCGTAGGATTTGTGAAAAGCTAAATAAGTATTTCCTTGGAAAGATTATAATAATAAACACTATTTGTAAACTCATTTTTGTAGATAGAAATCGAGACTCCCTGAATTGCCTGAATTTAATGCTTTATTAATAGAGAGATAATAATGATTTATGTATGTCTGTTTTCGTTTTAATTCTAGCTATATTCATTTTAACTTTATTAAGGAGAAATGTAAATTGAAAATTTGCAAGGAACGTACTTTATAAAAACAGTTCAAAGGTTGTTACAATAAGTTAAGTGGAAGGACTACCTTGTAAAACTTGAGAAGCGCTGTCAGCGCAACTCCTAAGCAACGTCCATATATTGAACTATTTGGACTGGTTAGCCGACACCGAACTAGAGTTGCGGTGTTGTCAAATCTGTCAAGTTTGTTCTGAAAGAGTGAAGGGGGAGGGAGCTAATCTATTGTTTACATGGGTCAAGTTTCTTGGAAGGGAAAGGCAAGGGTGCGGCTTTTATCAAAGACCACTCACTTACTTTGCAGAAATCTGCTACTTTATTATTAGGTTTAGCTCAAATAATCAGTAGTCTGGTTTTCTTTATATCTCTTACCTAGTGGAAGAAAACATATTTCATTCGACTTTCTCGTATTAGACTGGATTGCTGTTGACGAGATTGGGGTTCAATCCCAAATAGAGTGTACTAAGGGTGTTTATAGCTTTACCAACATTTATCTTGTAACATTTAAAAAGGCGTAACTATTTAATAAAGGACCCATGGTAAAAAGACCCCACACTCCTAAAATCTTATGTATAATTGTAGATTATAAAAAAAATTGACCTTTATTATTGAAATTATTTTATAATACGTAATAATATAGACTAGATAGTTTTAATTTAGAGGAAGTGAACCAACATTTGCGCGAAGAGATAAGAGAGTAAACCCAATGAGGAAAAAACACCCAAAGTGTATAACTATACAGCCATAAAAGTTGTTAAAATGGTTGCTGAAAAGTTTCAATATAAGGTAAAAATATTTAATTGAATTAAATAAAACCATATTTATAAATATTATAGGCAAATATATAATCGATTATCAATATTAAGACTTAGAAAGACTAAACAAACATTGATCTCCGTGAAATTGTCTACATTTCCTCCAAAGACAAGCTACGGGCAGTAGCTTAATAGACAACATATATAATCCCTGCAGTTTTTCTTGATTCATTTGTTCCTTAAATAAATTTTAACAAAGTATTGAAAATGACCTTTCAGCTGTTTCTATTGATTTTACAGAAGAATATGTACATACTTTTTTTGTACAGCATAAATTATGCGCAATAAAGTGACTATTGAGTAATTTTTGATTGAAATATTATATCTTTACGAAACAAAAATAGGCTTAAAAGACAATGCTTTCATCTCTTATCAAATTAATTTTGGGTGGGTGGACCTGTGTGGTGGGCCCTATTTTGGGCGTGGGCTTGCGGCACTTTGACACTACCCTATAGTTACACCACTGGACTTGTAACTATCAAGAATTCCAAAATATATTAACCTATTTTTTATTAATTATATTCGATAATCAAATATAACTTTAAAAGTTTAGACATATTTTAATGTGTCTAACAGCCACTTTAGTGGCCTAATATTTTGACGCGCTATTCTTGCAGTAGACTAGACTGCCGATGACGGGGAGATTTGAGGATAGAATCTCGGTCAGCTCTACTGAGGTTGGTTTTCCACGCTCCCTCCCCGAAAGTGTGGGTACACTTCCTATGAATGTAACCTTCCTGATCCCTAAAACCATTAGCGTAATTGTTGAAAAACAAATTTTATTCACAAATTTTCTGTTTATTTGACAAAAATTTGAATCTGGCCATTCCTCAGGGACTGTATATCCTACTGAAAGAAAATATTTTGACCAGCCTACATAACATTATATTTATATTTATACATATAATGTAAATAAAAATATAATATAATATTATAAAATACATATTATATATCTATATATTTATAAATACCGATATTCAAATTTGATGATAGCATACAAAACAATTTTCTTCAAAAAGAAACATTTCATTTTAAATTTGTATTGAGTAAATATTATATAGGTAACCTTTATTGCCGCTACTACAAAAATTATAAACACTTACTCCAAAAATAAGTATTTAAAATTACAATACAACATGTAGAAATATACTGCAAGAAAAGAGTTCTCGCCCAATAGTATGAAAAATATCTATATATCAATTTTGGCCGAAAGTGATAGGCTTACACACAAGTTTTACATTGAAGCATGATCATTTTATAATCTGTGTCCCTTATCAATAACTTTTGTTCCAGGCGTGTTCATAATATCTACATATCACTAGCTATTTTATAATTTTTGCTACACACAGTATATAATAATGCATGCAATCTACAGCTTTATACATTCAAAGTCCTTCATCAAAACTCCTGCAATGAACAAACTTAAAATTATGTATTAAAAATGATATTTGTGATTTAATTTATTTTGTCAAATAATAATTGTCAAAATGAAATATGGAACTATGTTAATTTTATTAATTTTAAAATAGTGGTGGTCACGGCATCTACACTAGTGCCCCCACTCCCCTTTCATTATCTAGCTTTATAATTGACTAGACCCTTCCACCCCCCCCCCACCCCCGCAATATTTTCAAAATAAAATATTGCCTATGTTACTCGCTGATAGTGTAGCTTTATATTGGTGAAATATTTTTTTTAATCGGTCCAGTAGTTTTTGAGTTTATCCATTACAAACAAAAAATCAAATCTTTCCTCTTTATAATATTATTAGTGTAGATAGCAAAATAGTTTCAAGACATTTATCTCTTGTGACAAGTGTATTTCTTGTTAATATTTCCAATATTACATAATGATTTAGATAACCCTGTTTATCAATTCGAAATTATTGACTCTTGTTTACAGATCAGATTACCAAAGGTAGGGCAAAAGGGTTTGATTGGTACATTTAAGTGAACCGAGCCCGTGTAGGTTTTATGCCGATGTAACCTACTAGTTAAGCTAATGTGTTTGAGAAGAGTAAGATTGCTTTTAGATGACATACACTCACATTTGCGTGGAGCAATAATAACCTCATAGCACCCAACTGGCGTCGAACCCCGACCCCGTCCTCGGCAGTCCAGTTCATTGCAAGAGTAGTACCTTAAGTCATGCGGTCACCTAAGAGGGTCCCGTATTTATTCTAGTTAGGTATTCTACGCACATGATATGAAATTAATGGATGAATTCTAAATTACAGTATTAAAATTGTATTTTACATGCAGAAACAATAAAAAATTCATAACACATTAAAAAAAATCTAATTCATAAGAGCAGAACATTTATTTTTCTTTCGTCTGGTTGAGAGATAAAGTAGTTTTTTATTTTATTTTCTTCGATATCTTTTTACAGAAATGGCTTCCATTGCTAAACACATCGTATTTACACAACTGATTTAATAAATGAACGTAGTTGAGTTGATATTTTTCCTGCGAACATTTGTTAGTCACAGCGCAACGCTTGGCATCACTGCCTTGAGTTTTCACGAGAGGGTCCTCTTGTTCAACCATACACCGATAGGTCGCAGCATACAGCACCACAACACTTTTTTGAATTAAAATAAAACTGTACCGCTTTATTTTAGTTTAGAACAATATGTATGATTGAAAACGAAAGGATAATTATTCTCAATGATATTTACTAGGTTTATGCAGATTTAAAAAAACAAAACATTAAATTATGAAAATACGATCATATAAAAATAATTTAAACAAAGCTGCTTACAAATATTTAACTTTTAATTGGCGTTAATATATACTAAATGATAGAGAAATGTGTTTATTGTAATAAAATGAAAACAGTTTTATCCTAAGTCGTCCCACATTTCAATAACAAGACCAGTTTTTCTTATGCAGTGTTCTTTAAATTATTTTTTAACACTTAAACTTGAATTGGCTGGGTAGATATGAATAAAACATAAACCATGTAAGTGAATTGATCTTTACAATAGTAAAAATTTGATTCAAGTGTGTAAAATAGTGTTCTTAGTAATTGGGTACAGAGAAATTACCTTAGAGACAGACAGCACTCATCTCTCGTGGTGATCCATCCCCTTGATAAAATCTCGTTAGTTATTTAAAACACAGTTTATTATAGAAGATTAAATAGAAAAAATGTTTTTAAAGAAAAGATATTAGATAAAATATGATTACAAGGATTACTAGAAGATATTAAGGATACATATCCTATGTCATAAATGATCAATTATATATGCAACCACTCCAAAAGAATGTAAATTATTAAATAAATGTTACAGAGCAAAATGGTTATAATTGGGAGGGTTAGAATAGTCCAAGATTCAGGTAAGACAAATGAAGAATTAAACTAATATATAAATTGGTCGAGAAACTGTCAATTGTGATTAGGAATAAACACAGTAATTCTATGAAAGACAATTCCACTTAAATCAAATATAAAATTTGACAGGAACTAGAGAATAATAACAAGGGGATTAGATGATTATCTAACAGTTAAATATTATGGCATTAAAGGAAATTGTGAAACACACATATAAAATAGAGAAATAGAAATTTCATGCAAAAAATATTAATATTAATTGCATATAAAATATTAAATAATGAATTAGTTTTAACTTAATTAGATATAAAACACTTAATTTACCCCTTTGCTAATAATCAACAACATTTCTTATGGTAATTCTCATCGGTGGTCACATGGTCTAATGCATCACTCTTATGATTGACTGGATTTCCGGTGATGGGGAGATCGGGATACGTATCTCAGTCGATTTTACTTAGGGTATTCTTCCTAAGCGATTTACCACTCTTCCTCCACGCAAATGGGGGTACATATTGAAAATTTACCATCCTAATCCCTATCCTTCTAGCGAAATTAATGCGTGGGAATAGTTAAGACGTGGTTGAGAAAAATAATAATGCCTCATCGTAATCACGTTCAATTTAACACATTTGTTTTCATTTTAAAATATAGAACAGGCGAAAGGTTCATTAAAATGCAACAAAAGTAGGAACAGCAAAAAGGCTATGAAATTGCTTCTTTTCCCTTCCTTTGTGAGTTGAATAAAGATAAATTAGATTTGTATTGATTGGAAACTCTTCATCCTTGAGACGCAGATTCATCTAAATCCAAATTAGGTGAAAAATATATTATGCATAGAATCCATGCAAATAATTTTTGTAAGTCGGTATATCATATTTTGAACCCTGGATGTTTAGTTAAGTGCTCTATTACTTTAGTGTCCAAGATATCCTTTCATTTTTCCAAATCCAAGACACACTTCTTACTTTTATTCCAAGAACATAGAATCGAGATTCTAGGTTGTATTCTAGCCATCGGCTCTCATCTCGTGGTAAGTCATGAAACTACAATCATGTATGTAAAGTAATAGGGTGAAATTAATAATACAGGATATATATATATATATATATATATATGTGTGTGTGTATATAATGTGGGGCTGAAAAAATTAGACGATTAGTAACCCGAAAATCTATACTTTAATTGAAAAGTAAATATTCATTAGCAAAATAAAACTATATAGTAGACTCTTTCACATTTCGAAGATAATTTCACCAAGGTGAGCTCCACCGGAAGTAAGGAAAACCTCAGGAAGTTGTCCATCACTTTCCTCAGAATTGATCGTATAATTGTTTCTGCCCTATCCTGTATAAGTATGTATTATTATTATTATTATTATTATTAGCACCACGTCTTACTATCCGTTCGGTTTATACGCACTTACGCTAATGTGTAATGGTAGGGTGATTGTGAGATGAAATGGAGGACCTACAGTTTAACGTGGAATCCGAACCACGGTGGAGGCCTGGCATTCCCCACATTCACAAGATGTCTTGTCAGAGGTGAAGGAAGGGTTTGGCAATCAGATAAATTTATGCCGGGACCGGGGATTGAACCCCGGCCACCAGCATATAAGTCTGACACCTTACCCCTAGACCACCAGGTCACCTACTATAAGTATGTAGATGCTCTAACAAATCATAAGAAACTTTACTAACATCTATGTTAAAATTATTATTTCTAATAAAACTGGAGTTACCCCGCCCAAACCAATGGTTGTTGTTGACGTGCGAGCGCAGGATAATCAATGGCATTCCTTGTGTACGTTCCGAATATCTGCTGGTCGCTCGCTATCCATCCACTTTATCATGTCACAAACACTCATTTTGCAACCGTTCTAATCGTCCCGTCATTGTTTGTTTCACAATTAGTATTCTAGATGGGAGCTCCTGTAATGTACAAGTTACACTAGTCAAGTACTTGTAAAACTTAGGGCTGTATTTATAAACAAGTCTTGAGAATCATCCAATCTACCGATGCACGAATAGCAATCAGTTTAGTTGAAATGGGGGATTGGCTAACCTCCGAATAATAATTATATATAAGGTTCTTAAAATATGTAATTTAAATTGGAAATTAATATGAGCGAGACCAGTATAGGTGAAAACGTAAACAAAATTCCCGGCTTATCTAATCTGGTTTAACGGTGACAGGGATGTGGTAGTTCGATTCCCATATGGGTGTATTAAGGTTAAGTTTATCTTAAGTCATTTTCCAGGTGACCTGGCGGTCTAGGGGTAAGGTGTCGGACTTCTGTGCTGGCGGCCGGGGTTCAATCCTTGGTCCCGGCACAGATTTATCTGATTACCAAACCCTTCCTTCACCTCTGACAAGACATCTTGTGAATGTGGGGAATGCCAGGCCTCCACCGTGGTTCGGATTCCACGTTAAACTGTAGGTCCTCCATTTCATCTCACAATCACCCTACCATTACACATTAGCGTAAGTGTGTATAACCCGAACGGGTAGTAAGACGCGGTGCTAATAAGAATAAGTCGTTTCCCACTCATTTACACACAAACTTGGTACATTTCCTTAAAATTATACCGTTTTACATTCCTATCCAATTATAGTAATTAAAATTAGTATAACCAAACGAGTCGCTGTAAATTGAGTTTTTGAATCACCTCAATTTATTTAGTCCAGCTCATTCAAAATGTGAATGTAGATTTAGTCCAGTTGTTTACCTGAAGCTGCATTAGCTATAAGTTAATGTAAGATAGTTCTATGGATATCATAAAGCGTTAAAAAGGAAACATCCTTTTAGTAATAGTCTTATTTTACAAGTTTCCTCTTAATTCAACCTAACCTAACCAAAGTCTAATATGTTGCAGGATGAAATTTTAACAGAGACTTGGATTACGCAGACTTATCCATAAAGAACTAAATTCACCCAAATCGAACACAGATGATTAGGAAGACTATGGGGATATTAAATAAATAAGAGAAGGCGTTTACAACGTCTTTCTGCCCCTCTTGGTTAACCTCATTTAATACGCTAGGTGTGATAAAGATAGAATTTTCAAGAAAATGGCTCCAGATTAACATGACGTGAATAATTCTTTAGGGGGAAAAAACTTGTTAGACTTGGCTGGGATTTGAAGCGTAACATCCCATTACTAGCAAAAACTAGACTAGACGAGCTTTACGTTTAGATCGCATGCATACCTATTTAAGCAGTCTGGTAGTTAAGACAAATTGGATGTAAAATTAATTGGAAGCTTGATTTTAATATTGTAACTGTGTTATAGTTATTTTTAGACTATATGCATGGTCAGGGTATTTCCATGCCAAAAAGGACTAAGATTGTATATATTGATGGAATCATCATGACAACCACTTTGTATCATGGTGATAGCTATATTTAGTATATAATGTATCTTAATAGCAGTGTTATTGTTAATAATACCATTGGTGGCTGTGGTGTGAGTCTTTTTTACCATGCATTAAACTTACTTACTCTACGGCATTAGGAACTCAAAAGCTCATTACAGCACTCACAAAAGTGCGCCACCTATCCCTATATTGAGCTAATTCTACCCAGTCTATCTCAATACACCCTATCGCTCTGGTCTATCCAAATGCTATCCTCCCATCTGCGTCTGGGTCTTTCCAATGGTCTTTTCCCATTAGGTTTGCCATTCAATACCTTGAACGCGGTATTCATGCTGCATGACCTGCCCACCTTAACCTGCGAGATTTTATTACACTAACATTGTCTGGTGATGTCTACAGGATATGTAGCTCATCATTATGTAGCCTCTTCCAATTCCCACTATCTTAATCAATTTTTTGACCAAGTATCTTCCTAGGAACCTTGTTTTCGAACACCCTAAATTTATTTTCATAATTTAAGGTAGGAGGCCATGTTTCGCACCCATAGAAAACAATCGGTAAAATTATGGTTTTGTATATTCTGAGTTGTACATTTATTGACAGCAGACGAGACGTAATGACAAGTATTTCCTGACTGTATTATTTTCCTAATTTCCAATATAATATTATTATCGCTAGTTAAAATTATTCCTAAATATTTGAAGTCATTAACCCTATAAAATGATATGTTGTTTGCAATAATATCTGAATTATCATCCTCAATCTGTGTTCTATGTATTATCATATACTTAGTCTTATCAGCGTTAACTTCTAAGCCAATTTCCTTAATAGCCTCTAATTAATCTCCCGCTTTTCTTGCAACCTTTTCCATTACCTAACAAAGCTAAATAATCTGCGTAAACTAAAAATTGTACTGTACCGATTAATGTCAACCCTTCTCTAGTCTCTTGAATTACCCCAATATAATACCCTAAAGCTAGATTAAATAGTAATGGGGAAGGTGTTTCTCCTTGTTTCAATTCATTTTATATTTCAAAAGTACCTGATAGGTGAGATCTAACCCGTACCCTGCCACGCATATATCTCAAACATACCTCAATTTGCTTGGCCAGTTTTTGGATATTCCAAAGTTAACTAAGTTTTTTCTTTTAACTATATCATAGAACTATTTAATATCGATGTATAATTGATGTACCGTCACGTTGAATTCCCAATTTTTTTCTAATATTTGCTGCATTGTAAAAATCGGATCCATTGTTTATATATACTATATATTATTATTATTTGAATGCCATACAAATGTTGTTTTGACATATCTGACATAACTTTTCCCAAGCTCACTAGAGAGGATTTGCGTGAATTTCATCAATAATTTGACATGTTCTGTTTGCTAAAGGAATTTATTGAGGCTCAAAATCTGCACTGGAAGAGGGCCCTAAAATTATTTCTTAATTGATAACTGGCTTTATCAATTTTACGTTCTTCCATTAGGGCTCTGCAATGGCGCTGCCACGTTTCAGCATCTAATGGAAATCACATTGAGTATACTACAATGGGAAAGTGCCTTAGTGTACCTAGATTTGTTTCTCATTACACTTGGAGAGGCTGTCAAGGGTTTGTTAATGCCTAAAGAATGATGATTTAAGAATGATCCCTATAAAATGTGAATTATGTTACAAGTAAATTAAATTTATGGGACGTAGGGTAAGCCAACAAAAGGGGGGTTCAAACCCCCCAAAATCTTATTAACAAAATTCATATGGCTTTATTTATGGTTCAAACACTATCAAAATTAGGGTTCAAAACAAATTATGGTGTTGTGTCACCACATAAAGTACTTCAGAGAGCTTCTAGAGGTGTTTTATATTTAAAAGTTTCCATTGCGTTCAGCAGTTAGGGGGTTATGTTACCATAAAAAGCACTTCAATGATCTTCTAGATATGTCTAATATTTATAATTTTTTCTAGCCTTAGGCAGTTATGCTGTTATGTTGCCATCAAAAGCATTTCAGAGAGCACTTATATAGGTGATTAATATCCATAATATTTCCTTGCCTTCAGCAGTTAGGGGGTTATGTTACCTTAAAATACACTCCAGAGAGCTTCTATATGTGTTTAGTATTTAGAATATTTCCTTACCTTCAGCAGTTAAGGTGTTATGTTGCCATAAAATAACCACTTCAGATAGCTTCTAGAAGTGTTTATCATTTATATCCTTTGGACATTATTGTAGCCTTCGAAATTTAGGGGATCCCCCCTCCTGCGTTCCCTCACCTGAAATTATTGGCTGGCTACGATCTTGGTTCCCTTAAACTTGAATGAGCTTCGTACTTTCTTCGGAACAACACGTTACCACAGCCATGTTGTTTGGCATACTGTAGTAATCTCTAAGCCATTACACTGACATCTTAATACAGATTAGAGTTTCGTGTGCACTGTAGATTGTGACACGGCTATTCCAACTTTGAAGAAACAGCTCACAGCTGTGCAACTTATAGCTTTTCCCAAACCAAGGGAACCATTTATTGTGACTGTAGATGCTAATGAGTCGGTATTTGGGAAAGTCTTTAACCAAGTTCAGTAAGAGAAAAAATAGTGATTTCATGTTGGAGGCAGATGCTATTGGAAGGTAATGGTGGAGTCGTTGTACACGTTCAGGAAAGGAAATGAAGAGTGATTGCGTTTTGGGTGCAGATGTTATTGGGATGAAAATTGGAGGACTTCTTAGCCAAGTAGCCTAATGATGGGAAAGAAAGAGGGATTTTTATCAGTCTTTTGCTAACACAAACAAAGAGTCGGCAATGTGCTACACGTGGAAAATTTATATATTGTTAGTCATAGTGTATTGTCAGTTACATGCATATTTAAGTTGTGGATTAATCATTGCATGCAAAAATCACAATTGTCTTCAATGGATACTCAACTTTAGGGAAACGGAGGGACAGATGGTTCACTGGCTGGAACTGTTGTCCGAGTTTCACATGGGCGTTATTCATCAGCCAAAAGACTAGCTGTGGAATTAAAATGACTCTCACGACGTCTGTTTACACATTTTGAGGCTAATCCAAGTGAAATATTTCCAATATATTCATCATTATTTCAAAGGGACATTACCAATTCCAATGTAAGATTGTGAGCTATTGCTAAGACTCCATCTGCATCGAAAACACTGGGAAACAACTATCAACATCATTGAATCCATTTACTCCAGAATTATTTTTTAAAATAAGTCCATGGGTGACCTGGCGGTCTAGGGGTAAGGTGTCGGACTTCTGTGCTGGGGTTACGGAGTTCAATCCTCGGTCCTGGCAAAGATTTATCTGATTGTCAAACCCTTCCTTCACCTCTGACAAGACGTGTATTAATCACAACTTGTGAATGTATGGAATACCAGGCCTCCATCGTGGTTTGGATCCCACGTTAAACTGTAGGTCCTTCATTTCATCTCACAATCACCCTACTATTACACATTATCATAAGTACGTACAGCCTAAACGGGTAGTAAGATGTGATAATAATAATAATTATAATAATAATAATAAAATAAGCCAAGTTAAAAGATTGTAAGTGCTGTCCAATAATTGACCTTTTAAATCGTAAGTGTACTGATGTATATACTCTTTCGAAGGAAGCTCACAGATTTTGGACACTAATTAAACCCCATATACGTCAGGGTATTTTGTTTGTTAAGGCTTTTTGAGTAAACAACGAGAAATTGTCTACTGCCGTATAAGTTTCTATCATACGAGATATTATCCGGGATTAACATTATAGCACTACGGGGATGCGCACTTAGGATGTTATAAAACTCTGGAACGTCAACGTGACATATGCTACTGGCTTGGGACGAGCAAATATTTCCCACAACTTTATGAACAATGTGAAGATTGCAACTGGCACAAATCACCTACTCCAAAAGCTAAGGTACCACTTCAAGCGCACATACCAACACAGTGAATGGAACCAGATGGGCGAACTTCCGTTGACATCACGAGAAATAAAGTATATTTTAATTATTGCAGATAATTTTAAAAAGTGGACTGAAGCATATGCCATTGTGATCAAGAAGCTGAGAATGTATCGATGATATTTGTTGATGAATTCTTTTTCTAATACGGTGCACCGGATTTAGCTCACATGGGCTAAGGTAAACAGTTTTAAGCTGATTCGTTTCGAGTGATGTGTTGTGTGAATTATTGGGATTAAAAAATCTTCCCGTCCCTATTCCACCCGTAGTCTGATGGGATGGGGGAATGTTTCAATAGAATGCTTCTCTCCATGTTGAATTACCGGACTGGATAGCACAAGTGTTCGTGGTACATTAAGCGTCCTTGCACTAAAATGTCCTCCTGAACGAGAATACACAAGAAAACTTGTTAAACACCAAATAAGCTAATGTTTGTTGACGAAATACAACTGCCAGCTGACATTCAATATGGATCAACTCCATAAAAACTTCACTTCCACATAAAATATTTAACTCGCTTGCGTTAATTCCTGGTTTGCAGCTCACAAAGCTGCGAGACATCACTTAAGTGTAGTGTACAAGTGGAAAAAAGCACATTGCGACCTGTCGTTAAATATTCTGCCGTACCAGGTAGATGATATTGTATGTTTGAAGCCACCATCCATATTGGGAGAGCTGATAAAATTCTATAGACCATGGACAGGACCATATCATTCACGCAAGGACAGAGAAAAATAAACGTACCTCGTAGAGTATCTTGTGTCCAAACATAAGAGACTGGTTGTACATCATGAACGTGTGAAAATATTTGCTAGTATTACGGTACAAGCTCAGTCCCAAATCCAGAAACAAGCCCGTCGAAAGCCAGATCAGCCTCCATCTTGATACTGTAGGGTCATAAAAAGAAAATAGTAAAAGAAATGGCCTCTCCTGATTTTGAAAGTTATGACAACTAAACCAGTGAAAAGGATGAGAGAGAGATAGACCTAAGTTTAAGATAATAACCGGCAGCCAAAATTGAGATTAAAGTTCCTTAAACATTCTCCGGTTGGAGACGAACACCCAATTGTTCAACGTAAATATGGTCAGAGACAAGGATCCATAATAGTGTTGACACATTGAGTATGGGAAGTGGCTCTGAATCTGATATACAGTAAGACTAACACACTCATGAAACATAGAATAATAACTGGATTGGGACCCCATCTAGCTAATTCCAAGTTTAACCATTACCTGACGATGAAGCCTGGAACATTCTAGCTAGTGCTGAAGAAAATGAAATAGAAAGGGAAAAATAGAATACACTGAATTCAGGAGCTGAAGGAAGTTACACTAACAGAGACTCTTATTTGCGCAGAGCATCACAAGAGAAGTTGGGGTTTGGAGAACAAACTACACAATATTCTGGATTGTCAACTCAAGTACAACTAAGCTAACCTAATCGCAGAGGAATTGATTTGGCATATATACAGTAGCCCCATGGCTTCTTTGGTGCTGACTGACAGCTTTGAAAAGTTACTAGACCAAATTATGTATCCCTACGCCGAACCAGATGATCTGAAAAATCATGTGTTTAGCAGCTGTCACTTCTGACGGTCAAAATTTAGGTATATACCTAAGTGTTGACTGTCAGAAGTCAGTTGTGAGCTGTCAGTCAGCACCAAAGAAGCCAAGGGGCTACTGTACGTATACAAAAGATTTTCTTCGAGGGAGAAGCTGATTTTTAAGAAGAGTATATTAATGGATGTTCAGTATTATTTGTAGAAAATGAATACATATATATGTTCATTGTATTTCCATGTCAACCAATTGTTTATAAAGTATTTATTGTCCTTTAGTTACCATGACCAACAATTTGTATTATTATGTGCTCTTGATGACTATAGTATGTGTATAATGCATCTTCATAAAAGTGTTCTCGAAATAATAAATAATAAATAGACCTATTAAAGCCGTAGAAATATCCTGTTAAATTAATTATCTAATATGGTGCATAAATTAGATCTGAGACTTTTGACTTAGAACAAATAAGATTTTACTTAGTTTCCATAGCTCAACTATAATTTTATAATTATATTAGTAAGAAATTAACTATGGACTTTATAGGCTCACAGAGCAAATAATCATATAATTTACAAACCAAATTAACTTCGAAAACCTCATCCAACTATGACTAGCACCTATATAGTTACTAATTAATTAGTAGGATAAAACCATTTACAAATATAACACTTAGTCATCAGAATGATCGATAATCCAAACTATATTTCTAAGAGACGAGGTTGACCCATTTAATTATTTTCTTTGCATCTTGATTTTCAATACGTTTGAGTAGTATATTCTTGGTCTAGATATTATGAAGATTGAATTAAGAGGAAACGTACCTCCATTTGAATGTAGGGGTGAGTTGTAATCCATATACCATTCACCCGTCAATCGAAGTCCAGTCTATTCTATTAGTGACTGTGGAATCGCACCTTTACCGAAAAACAAGAACACACCTTGAACGTAATTACGTGACGAGCTCTAAGCCAATCACAAGATTTCAGCCCAATTTACATTGTCTAATGAGCGTGAGTTCAAATAACTTCAGCTTTCCTTTATTTAGCATGACATCAGCTTGGGGGACTCAATCAAATTTAAAAATCAACCCACTCAATCAGTGTGCATGTGACTAAACCAACCGACTTTGTTTTAACCCACAAAGCCAGATACCAGCAGACAGCTAGCTGTAGCTAGTGTTTCAAGATGACTTGAAATAACTAGTTAAATGGAAAGCGCGTGGGTTGTTATTATTCCGTCTTGGATTTGTATCGTGGCATAATGCATTAATTTGAATGAATCAATTGTTATATTAATATTAAAGACCTGTTCATCCACTAGAAAATAAAACATAACGGTAATCATCTATTTCTTGTTTGTGTTGCAAAACATTACGGGTCATTTATACGTGTGTGAATTTTTGCGTCAATCAAGAAGCTTCCATTCTTTATTTTTAGCGAACATGTGAATCAAGCTCTAGACAACCCAGATCTTGAAGAGGGTCTCTAGACACATAACTGCAAGAAGAGGTTAACACAAATAGGCTATTAAAAATGTGATTGGTACTCCAGCTATAGCCTGTATTTCTGTATTTATAATGCTTCTGATAAAACAAACATTTTTTAATGTTTGATACTAATATATATGAGATTTGTTTTTCCCATTGCATTATTTTCATGTCGATAATATCTAATTTTTTTTGGAGACATTCTTTCTTTGAATTGAAATTCAACCCTCCGGGCTGATGCGTTAATGTTCTAAAAGACGAGTTTTTCAAGTTTTCAATCAAAATATTTATACTAATTTATTTCCAATGCCTCTGTCTATTATAATGTTTATAACTAAGGGTAGGGCCTATAAGCTCACGAGAGACATCTATTAAACGATGATTATTACGAGATTCCCATCGATGGGCATGTCAATTAGATGACAGGTCTATCTAGTCTTGTTTACTGGTGATGGGGGATGCGCATTTTTTAAATCCAAGTTAGATGTACAAAGAGTAGTTTTCCCTAAATTGTATCCCAGTGTCGCCCCACACAAATAAGGGTGGATTAAATTAATACTAGACCATTTTCATCTACTCTATTGGTGTAGTTCTATTCGAATAGCTCGGGTAAGCATTCTTAGAGATAATTGTTGATTTTGGATTTTTCCATTTACTTTGAAATTCGACATTATTTTTGTAAAAAAACCAACAAGTTTCAGTTCTTAAAAACTCCAATAATAACCTTCTCAAGTCTACTAATGTCTGGTGGTGGTGGTGGTGGTGGTGGTGGTGGTGGTGGTAGTAGTAGTAGTAGTAGTAGTTTTTATTGTATTTGGAGTACATATTTTTAATAACTAAACATCATCCAGCTAAGCACAATGTGTTCGTCAGCTGATGCCTCACCATAAACGCCATACATACATGTAATAGTGTAAATATGTAATAAATACATTTCAGTCTTTTAAGTATATTCTTACAGCTAACATCATTCTAACACTTAATTTAGTTCCTTGAATCGACGAGTATTACATTTTGTAATTTAAATAATATTCGAAAACCAGTCTCGAGTACATTACATAGCTTATTTGTCATATTAGTCAATCTAGTATTATTATTTCATTATGTCTTTGAGCCAATTAACAATTTTTTTATTTCTCTTTTAACGTTTGATATTTTCTATATTGCCAAAATGGTATCCGGTATAATGTTAAGAAGTGTTAGTAGGCCTATTATTATTTTCATGTTTTTTTTCCTTATTGATTTATGTATAAAGTTATTTTGGTTGTCGTTTTCTGGGCCTCTAATTTTGAAACGTGTGAGCAACGATTTGCTAGCGTATTTCTCTCATCTCGCACACAATCTCACAAACCCCTAATTTTGAAACTTCTGCGCTGCAAAAACTGCGGTCACACGATCGAATAGCGAGTGGATTCTACTAGCCAGCCCCATACCGTGCGAGACAGGCCTTGTCTGTTGAATAGGCAATAAAATACTCAATGGATGCCATCCCCCTCTTCGGTTTTAGCTTTCTGAGAGTGATTCTGTTGAAATAAGCTTATCACTGTACAAAATAGGTTTACAGAAAAAAAGAATATAATTGCTTTGTACACTTTATGCAATCCTTCAATAAAAATATTTGTTTGAGTGAAAACATAATTATATATTCTAATTTTATCTATTTTACTTAAGTGTTAATTTGGTAGATTTGGAAACGTGACCGTATCATAAGATTAAGGTCGCGTGTTCAAATCCTGGTATCTCCAATATATATATTTTAATTTATAAGACTTTAAACTTTAATTTTAAATGATCGTATTAGTAAGCATATACTATGTTTTAAATATATTTTATAGAAATATACAAGGCATTTGAGCCTACGTAGACTAACATAATTGCCCTTAAAATAATTTAAAAAGGTAGTAAATTAAAAACGCTAGACCTACATTAATTTTGAAATTTTATATGTAGGTGATTATTTAAAAATTAAATTAATGGGTTATATAACATCAAATTGTACATATTTCCAAATAAGCCTAAGTAAGCTATTTAATATTCGCAAAGTAAAAATTTTTAGGGAATATTTATGTTTTAAAAATAGTTGCGAAAATAAAATAATATATTTCTAAATTCTAATTACTAAAACGTGATTTAAATTCAAGACAAAAATTTAAATATCATGAACGTAGTGTGATTGAACTCGTGGAAACGTGAGTTTGGGTCAAGCCCGTACCAAGTGTGTTAAAGTGTATATTGCTTGAGACGACGGTTTTACTTCTACTGATAGAGCTTTGAGAAAATTTTGAGACAACAAGCTTACATGTATACAACTGGAAGATGGTTTACTAATAAAACGAAACAAATCGTTGTACATGATGCACTCAATACAATAAAAGTGTTTACTTTCAGTTAGGTATCTTGTATAATGGTGTGTTGTGGGCATCTCATCGCATCAATCTTTTGGCACGTCATGGTTTTACAGTGCTGTCTGATTGAAAACTCAGTCGCAAGCGAAACAACACTACAATGACTGGCAGGACAGTAGAAACCTTTCAAAATTACCTTAGTTTTGGTACAGCCTTTGATTTGCGAGATCATGAGTGGCGAGTATTTTCGCAAGTTTCAAGGTTATGGGTTCTGGTGTTGTGACTATGAGCCTGTCTTACTTTGTATGTTTCTGAATAGTAATACTGAATTATTATTTTATAGTTATACATGTTCTTACTGTCAATAGTATCCATTCCTTATTCATGTATTTGGTACCATTGTTGTTTTAGCTCATTATTTTAAGTACTTTAATTTGAATATTTCTTAATTGATTTAAATTTCGATCAGTTGTCTTTACCCAGGAAGTAATACCATAGCCTAGATGTGATTCGATTAGCGTATGATACACTATTTTTAGATTATCAAATGTAATATATTGTTTTAGTATACATACGAATATATTAACCATTCCCGCTCATTATGTTTATGTGAAAATTCCATTTCATATGAGAATCAATCATCAGCTCAAGATAATGATATGTTTCAACTTGCGTAAATGTTAAACAATTATACGGTTTTATATTATGTAAACAATCTAATCAATGACCTTTTATATCTAATTAATAATTTATAAAATGGGGTAGTCTTATATGCATTGGTTAGGGTTTTTTTAATGTTAATTATTAATATATTACCGTGAGTCCAGTTTTTTATACTATTAAAGTCTTTCTGCAACATTTGTTTAGCTCTATCTACATTTTCATGCGCAGCGTACAGCATTGTGTCCTCAGCATACATAAATATACCGAAGTTCTGTATACAGTTTGAAATGTTTCTTGTATATTATTATTATTATTAGCACCGCGTCTTAGTATCCATTTGGGTTGTACGCACTTACGCTAATGTGTAATAGTAGGGTGATTGTGAGATGAAATGGAGGACCTACAGTTTAACGTGGAATCCGAACCACGGTTGAGGCCTGGCATTCCTCACATTCACAAGATGTCTTGTCAGAGGTGAAGGAAAGGTTTGGTAATCAGATAAATTTATGCCGGGACCGAGGATTGAACCCCGGCCACCAGCATAGAAGTCTGACACCTCACCCCTAGACCGCCAGGTCACCGGTTCTTGTATAGATTAAGTAGAGTATTGGCCCAAGAATAGAGCCTTATGGTACTCCAATATTTATACCCAATTCTTCACTTTCCCTAATATTTATTTTAACTATGATTTTCCAATTTGTTAGGAAATCTTTAAACCATCAATACATATTACCTCTGATACCAATTTTATAAAGTGATTTTTAGTAAAATATCTTTATCCAACTTATCAAATGCTTTCGACATGTCTATAAATGCTATAGCTATATGTTTGTTTTCGTTTAATTTATCTAACATTTTATTAGTAAAAGTATATAAAAGTAGTAGTATCGAAGTTTGCAGAACATCCCAGATGGTGGGACCGGACACGATCTTGGTCAAGTTAAGTCCTTGTTTGTTGAGGGCCGGGCTTCGATGACGAGCGAGGCGTTGACCAGCGTCTCGTTTCAGTCGAAATTGTTCAAGCCACGGGAGAGGATGTCTTAGTGTGAGTTAGTGCTCCATCAGACGGAGAGAAGCCAGGCCAGTGTTGGTAAGTGTTGTAATTCCGTATTACTAGGTGGTATGCGTTAGACGTTGTTATTGGTTGTAACATCGTTACAGGGTCTTATACCTACTCGACAAATTTAAGATTTTCTATCACACCAACATTTTTTTTTTTTCCATACAGACCCCCGTAACCCCCTCCACCCCGCTATTCCCATATTTGTTGGGGACCCATTTTTAATATTTAGAATGATTATTTGGCATGGTGCCATTTACTTTACTCCCGACTTTCATTTTTTTTACCACACTGGGAGGTAGTTAATTGTTTCTATTAGTTTTGGAGATTTTAAAACTATACCCCCAACCCCTATGTTTTGAACTACCATTTAGGAATTTAAAGTTTCGATACTCGTTTGGATATTTGGAGTTGTTTCTCTTCTGTCATCCAAATTTTAAGTTTCTACCTAGGTCGCTGAGCCTTTTTATATTAGTCTACGTTCCAAAATATACGATAATTCACTGTATATCTATATTCCAAAGAATTATTTACTAATGAGTCTTGAAAATAAGATTTCATTTAAAGTTAATATATTTGAATAGTTTCATAATGACTCAAACTAACCACACCAAGAGACAGTATTTTTGATACTGCTTTGATCGTTAATAATATATTGCGATGGTGTAAGCTTGACACTGTTCTCTGAAAAATAAGGAGTACAAAACAAGTCCCGTCTCAATATGTTAAGTACTTTTTAGCTTACTGGCTACAAACATTCATACAGATAGATGGACACAATCGACTGTAAATACAGATTTATAGTATGTATATATAAGTCATATTACCAGTCCATACATAGAGTCCAAGTGGATTCGGTTGAATCATATAAAAAGTATGCCATGAACTCATATTTGTGTATTTGAAAGAGTTGATTAAGTTTCCAAGGGTTAAGGTTTTTTATTAAGTTGTTTACATAGACAGACTTATATTCGTTTTGATCCTTATGTATAGTAAAATTTCAGTCAACTATAGATTTGTGTCAAGTTTTAGTTTAATTCATAAATATTCTTTAATCTCTTTTTGAACATGTTTAAACAATGATCAATTTAAGGCGGCTTTACTTCATAATTATTTTATATGTATTCAAACAGTTTTTAGTAATATTTACTGGCATTAAAATGAATACGTCTGCACTGGTAGGCAATTGGACTATATATCACTGATAAGCCTCGTCTATTATTGTTTTTCGGGTAAGAAGGAAGTCTGGTTTCGAATCCCAGCCGGGTGAATAGAGAGTGTTTTTTCCATAAATAATTCCTTACTTTCACTCCACATGAATATGGATAGATTCCCTTCAAATTCTAGCATCCTCATTACTAATTAATGAATATAAGTTAATTAATACAGACCGAACATATAGTAAGACCAGGAGCAAATAAAATGCAGACCGATAATTAATAAAATTCGAGTTATTTTAGATAAAATAATTATATTCTATGGAGTAGAGTATTTTTTTATATTCACCTATAGAAAATCACTAAAAATAACCGATTAGTAGAGGAAAGTGCCCGAATTCGGTCCCCTCCCCCTAAAGCGGACCCTTGGTCTCCTGGCTGTGCATTCGACTGATCTCTACCGAGACCAAGCCTAACTATTAACTTAGGGTTCTATCACTCTGCAGAAAAGCGCGTGTATCACCCGCTTTACTTGTTGCTTGACAATCCGCCATTACTTGTTTTCGTAGTGAACAAAGTTTTCTAAGTGTACCAGTTTTTTCCTCGTTTTTCCTGAATATTGGCAGGTAAGCCTTTCGACGTATATATAGTCTTAAATGGTAATGTTAAGGCTTGAGTTTTATCACATACCTGTTTCGTTTGGACGTTTGGTTAAAAATTTATTGGTTTTTCGAAAACGTAGTATATGGTCGCGCAAACCGGACCCCTCTGAGTTGCCTAACCCAGACCCCCTATTTTTCATTCTCAAAGTCTCCTTTTATTTTCTTTCACACTCTCATTCATTGCAAAATGTTGCAGATTGCAAGAGAATAATATGGGGAAGACTGATCAAAGAAAGTGGAGTACGTCTGACATGACAAAAGCAATTGACACAGTTAGAAAAAAGCAGATGGGATGGAAGAAGGCCAGTAAACAGTTTAGTGTACAGAAAACAAAGCTTATGAGGTTGTCTAACATCAAGTACAGAACACCTGAGGAAGCAGCAAAAACAAATAAAGGCAGACCTACAATTTTGGGTAAAGATATTGAAGAAGAACTGGTTCAGTATTGTCTTGCTATGTAGGCATCTTTTTTTGGGCTTACTCGTGCTGACTTGCGAAGAATAGCCGTACAACTGGCAGAGAGAAATAACACTGCACATCCTTTCAAGGATGAAATTGCTGGGAAAAAGTGGGTTAGTCTTTTCCTAAAACGCCACAAAACCAAACTGTCGGAAAGGAAGCCTACCGGAAAATCCTAAAGTAATCCTATATCCTTGGCTTTAGCGAAGAAAACACACACACATTCTATAAGCTTCTTGAAGATGTTTACGAAAAGGATAAATTCACTCCTGATAAAATTTACAATGTCGATGAGAGTGTTATTACTATTGTACAGTCAAAAGTACCAAAAGTAATTGGCCTTCGAGGTAAAAAACAGGTAGCTTCTTTGATATCAGGAGAACGCGGGGCTCATATAACATTTGTTGCTTNGTACCAAAAGTAATTGGCCTTCAAGGTAAAAAAAAACAGGTAGCTGCTTTGACATCAGGAGAACGCGGGGCTCTTATCACATTTGTTGCTTGCATGAACGCAGCTGGTTCTTTTGTGCCTCCCTTAGTAATTTTCCCGAGGAAAATTATGAGTGAACAGTTAAAAAAGGGGGCTCCACCAGGAACAATTTTTGCAGCGCACCCTTCAGGCTGGATCCAAACCAACTCTTTCACGCAGTGGTTTCGACACTTCATCGAGTATTCCAGTCCTACAAAGGAAAAACCTGTGCTGTTACTCTTGGATGGTCACTACAGCCACACACAAAATATTGAATTGATCGACTTAGCAAAAAAAACAATGTTACAATTGTTTCACTGCCACCTCACTGCTCACACAAGTTACAACCCTTGGATAAGACTTTCATGGGACCTCTCAAAGTCTACTATAGCGAGGAAATCAGGCAGTGGTTAAGACATAATGAACGTGCTCTCAGTGCTTTTGATGTAATAGAGCTGTTTGGCAAAGCCTATATTAGATGCCAAACTGCTCAAATAGCAATTAATGGATTTGAAGTAACAGGCATTTACCCCTTGAACAAAAACCAGTTTTCAGATGCTGAATACATTGAAGAGGCCAGCAAAGAGCAAGGTTCTCCTTTTTATGAATCTGTGTTAAAAGAAAAGACAGCAAGAAATCATCTGACCCTCCCAGAGAACAGAGAAGAATGTGTTGAGGATGAACCACAAGTTATTGAGCTGGAGTTTGACCCAAATAAACCATCAACATCTTCAACAGCTCGGGGTGTTACTCTGTCCACAGTTTCTAGTAAACAACAGTTTCTTGAAGATTCCCAAGTTACCATGACTTCTAAAACCAGCCCTTTTGACATCACCCCCATTTCAAAAATTCATAAGAGTAGCTCTAAAAGGGGACGAAAGGCCTGCAGCTCTACGGTCATTACATCTACGCCTTACAAAGCCAAATTGGTGGAAGCCAAACAAGCGAAAAAACAACAAGGGATTCGTCGTGGTCGTGGACGCGGAAGCAATCGTGGCCGGGAACGTGGATCAGAACCCGCAATAGAGCCTTCATATATTAAGAAAGGGAAAGAGCTAGTGAAAAAGCGCCTCAGTTTTGAAAGAAAAGTCGAATAATCCAGCAGCAAAGATAGTGAAAGCGTGTCCTCCGGTACATTAGATTTAGACTTTCCTCCAGGAGTTTCCCCTTCCACAGACAATGATGTGAAGTGTATGTTTTGTGATGGCAAGTTTTCGGATGACACTAAAGGGGAACTTTGGGTCATGTGCGTAGTGTGTTCGCTGTGGGCCCATGTCGAATGTGCAGGGGCTGAAAAAAACACTTATATTTGCGACTTTTGTCGCCAGCCTACTTACTAATTATAAAATGAATTTTAGACGTAATTAACTGTTATAATCTACTAATTACTAACATCTTTTTATGTATTAAAAAGTATCATTGATATATTACAAGTGTACTTTAAAATGCTATAATATTTTTTCTGATTTAATCTCTTTTTTATATACTTTTTAGTTTTATTTTGATTTTTTGTATTAGGGGTCCGGTTTAGGAAACCTTTTTCAAAATTTCCAAAGTGTAATGTTTTAGAAAAAAAAAATTACTTCCATAATTATTATTCTTTTTCGTGTAAATAAAATATATGTAGTAAATAACAATATGAAGTATACATTACATGCTTTAAAAGATAACTTTTACCAATTTTCAATTTTAAAAAAATCAAAAACAAAATGGGGGTCCGGATTTGGGCACTCTCCTCTAATATTAATGACATGAAAATAACTCTAAACTGTAAAAAGAATTGTACTATAGATATAAATTATGAAGTATACAACTTGAGATACTATAGGAAAAGTTACTTGGATAATGAAATAGATGAGTGATGTAGAAATATGTGTTATGAAGACCAGAGGGCCAAAGTTGTGGTGATACGTTTCGGTCCAAACATTCATCACGGGAATTTTCCCTGTTAACAATATATTGAAGTTATTATAATATATTATATTATATATTTATATAATATATTATATATTTACATATCATATATTTATATATTATAGTATATAGTTATATACTATATATAAAAATAAGTTATATATAATATATATACAAACATATTATATAAACATATATATTATATGTATAAAATATTTAATATATATATAATATGCATAATATATAATATACTGTATATATAAAAATATTAAAAGATATATATAATATATATTATATACACAATATATTATAGATAGTTCATTAACATACAAAGAAAATAGTTAATATAATATATATATTAATTATATAATATCTATGTAATATTCATATATATATATATAAGAAATATTATGTTATTTCTTAATTTGCTTTATGTTTTAAATGTTGTGATTAAAACATTTAAAAAAGTAATATATTAAAGGTTTAGATTACTAGCCTACTATTTTTCTTTCATTGGTGGATAGAGTGTGTAACTGCTAAGAACTGTTTGCATAATAGAGAAAATGATTGATCTTAGTGAGAGGTGACTATAGTTTAAAA
Source organism: Timema californicum (assembly GCA_902141385.1). Taxonomy (NCBI): domain Eukaryota; kingdom Metazoa; phylum Arthropoda; class Insecta; order Phasmatodea; family Timematidae; genus Timema; species Timema californicum. The sequence goes on from CABFOW010000055.1 coordinate 464,045, forward strand.
ACTATCTGTTGCTTCATGTATATGGATGGAATTTCACTTCTGTGTTAGCAAACTACAAAAAGATCACTCACCATCTAAATGAAACTGCATTATTAGCTCTTTCTTTTTTCTTCCATGAGCCCTCTTTATTCCACCTTCCCATCTTGATGTAATTTCATGAGAATGTAACCTGAACCCTTAATAATTTAACTAACACAACTACATCATAAAAATTATGTATCTTATTCGTTTTTAATTGCAATCGAAAAACTAACAAATAACAATAGAAGGCAACTTTTGACCCCTCATCTCTGGTTCGACTATAAAAAAAATAATTCTGTGAACAATGAGAGCTGTGTTGTTATTTCATTGAAAGAAAGATGGCAATTTTTAGACTTGGCTCTGAAAAGGTAAAGGTGCAATATTAGCGCTGTGACCAGCAGGCAATCATCCTAGACACTATCTATTCATCAAAGAACCTTTTAGTGAATATAAGTAATGGTCTGTAAGCTAGCCAATATTGAGAAAAGGGCATGATATTTAGCTTCCATCTATCAACATTGAGAGCATTTAAAAAATGTGGCATCCTCCAAACACGTACCTTGCCGTATAAATACATACATTTAAATTTAGTTGTTATTTAAATGGTAGTTTTGCTATATCTGCTACCAACACTCGAACCACTCCACTGTTGAGAAAACAATGAGCCAATTTTTTTCTTCTATTCACATAAGGTCTCGCTTCCTCTCTTGCCTTAACACTCTTGCAATAGTTGATACTTTCAAGTTTGTTGGAGATAACAGAGGCATCCAGCAATTAAACTCTACACTCCGTGTCTAAAGAAAGATAACTAAGGGTAATATTATTTAAAAATAGTTGACGATTTATCATATAAACGCACCGATACAATCTGAAAAATCAATTCTTTAGTTCTGTAAAAAATACCAAACCTTGTTTGAATTATTATTATTATTACTATTATTATTATTATTATTATTATTATTATTATTATTATTATTAGCACCGCATCTTACTACCCGTTCGGGTTATACGCACTTACGCTAATGTGTAATGGTAGGGTGATTGTGAGATGAAATGGAGGACCTACAGTTTAACGTGGAATCCGAACCACGGTGGAGGCCTGGCATTCCCCACATTCACAATATGTCTTGTCAGAGGTGAAGGAAGGGTTTGGTAATCAGATAAATCTATGCCGGGACCGAGGATTGAACCCCGACAGCCAGCATAGAAGTCTGACACCTTACCCCTAGACCGCCAGGTCACCTATTACCTTGCTTGAAGTGTTTAGTTCCAAAATAAGCATATTTGTTTGTTTAAGTAAAACGGTTCGTTTGAAAAATATTTGATCAACGACGTGAGTAAGTCAACAGAACCCTCTTGTACAGCCTTAAGAAAAGGAGTGTTGACTAATATTTCCAACCCAGGTTGGTCTTAGTAATTAATGGTTAAATAGCTCTTATCTCGAGTCTCATATTTGCAGCATCTCTTAGACCAGATTGTGTTGTAATTTCGCTAATTTGATCCGTGCTAATTAATACTCTCAGGAATTAGATGGAAAGCTGGGATTGCTTTAAACTTTTAACTTGTATTTGTTATAAAGATTTGTCAATGATAAACTTAATGTTGACTTGCATTTTTCTCTTATAAATGACATAATATGTATGACCTATCCTATTGTTTTGTAACTTTTATACGGCACTTACACTGATTACTGGAAACGTCGCTTCATAATCATAAATAATAGGCACTCCAATGTGGTTAGAATGATGAAGGAAGCATTTAGAGGTGATCTACACATATTAGCGTGGAAGAAGAGTGGATAACTATTTAGGGGAAATACCCTTTAATAATACCCTATGTGACTCGAACCGATATATTCCCATCAACAGCAAGTCAGTCTTACACGAGAGTAACGCCTTAGACCATTCAGCCACTGAAGCGTGTCATATTATTGGCTGTATGCAGTGTATAGTTAATCAAAACCCTTTATGTAATTCACTAGAAAATTCAATAATTCACAATTAAAGTAATTAACATATATTTTCACATAAGCTTGCATAATTAAATTATTACATGATTTATCAAAGCTTGCATTTCATTTGACGTAATTTTTTACCCGCCTCGGTGGCGTAGTTGGCTAACGCGCTAGTCGTGTTGAGCTGCTCGACCGCTGATGACGGGGAGATCAAGGTTCGAATCTCGGTCGGGTGAACTAGGGGTGGTTTTTCCTAAATGGTTTTCCACTCTCCTTCCACGCAAATGCGGGCTCACTTCCTCTAATTTGACCTTCCCAATTCCTAATCCATTAGAGTAATTAGTACTTAAAGCGTATGGGTAGTAAGACGCGGTGCTAAATATTATTATTATTATTCATTTGACGTAAATACTTATTTAAATCGTCGATTACATATTGTAGAGGGAATAAAATGTATCTATGAATATTATGTTCCAACATTTCAACGTGGGTTTGTGGTCGTGGAGGGGGGGCCAAATTCCAAAACCCTCTTGGGTACACCCCTACGAACTAGGAAGAACATAATTCACTTCATTACTTCCTGCAAAGAGAATGTAAAACCAACGTGGGGGATCAGATCACACAGATACTCTGTTAAAAGAATATTTTTTTTCACTATAGTGCTTTGACTTTCAATCTTTGGAAGGTTCAAAAAATAATTTACATTTAAAACTCAAAAGAAAATTATCCATGGCATGAGAGTACTATCATTCCACCTCTCTCTATTTAGTATGCATCATATTAAATACTGGTGGTTGTAAAGAGGCAAGGAAGCTACAGTAGAGTTTTCATAGGAAGACCCTTATATCACAGATAAAATAAATAATAATTCTACTTTCACATATTCATAGGCCGAGTCATGTCTACGTGTATAGTTATTGATAAAACAATATATCCATACACATTAAATAAAACTAATAACTCAGTAAAATGTTAACGGGGCTGGGAGCCAAATATATGTATTTTCTAAAAGATTCTTTCTACCGAAATCCTACTGTAGTTAGGTTGACTACATGACTATAAAATACTATTTCAAAGCCACAGTAACCCGCTCCAGTGGTCACATGGTCTAAGGCATCACTTTTGCAAAAGACTAGACTGCTGATAATAGGGGAGATCTTTGTTCGATCCCGGCTGGGTGTACTGAGGGTGTTTATTTCTAGACGGTTTCCCTCTCTTTCTCTACAAAAATATTTGTAAAATTCCTCTAAATTCGACCTTCCTCATCCCTAACCCATTAGCATTATTACTAATTAAGAGTATAATCTAAACGTGTGCTAGTAAATAGTGCTAAAAATTAGGACAAAATAATATTCCAAAAATAATTTGCCTATGTGTGATCATTCTAGCACATATATAGTGTAGATACCATGGATCAATTTGGGTGTGTAGAATTAATTATTATTATTATTATTATTATTATTAGCACCGCGTCTTACTACCCGTTCGGGTAATACTCACTTACGCTAATGTGTAATGAATGGTAGGGTGATTGTGAGATGAAATGGAGGACCTACAGTTTAACGTGTGATCCGAACCACGGTGGAGGACTGGCATTCCCCACATTCACAAGATGTCTTGTCAGAGGTGAAGGAAGGGTTTGGTAATCAGATAAATCTCTGCCGGGACCGAGGATTAAACCCCAGCCGCCAGCATAGAAGTCTGATACCTTACCCCTTAGACCACCAGGTCACCCTAGAATTAGTTGTTTGGTCCAAGGTCGCCTTATTTGCAAATAATGTATGCCTATAGCTGTGTATTTAGAAAGTTCACGTTAAATGCTTTAGTACCATGTAATGTAATCAACAAGTGTAACAAGCAATCAGCGTGTGTAGTCCACACTCCCAATAAGCTGGCAGCGCACTCCCTGCTAGTCAATTTGAAAGCAATGAAGAGATGCCTGATGTTAAAGGGCTATGTTTATGTATGAGGGGATGGTGTGTGAGTGAATAAAGCCAAGTAACATTTCAAGTGGGAGAGTGTAATTAACCTCTTAGGGTGCCAGAAGTTCCCCTCATAACTTAATGTCGCAATTTGGGGATTACTCTGGAAGTGATCTTAATACTCACGTAGACAAATAACTAAAGGGTATTTCAGTAAGCGTGGGAATCAAGGAATAAAAAAAAATACTACATTTTGATATAGTTTCTATAAATAAATTTAAAAAAAAATCGCTTGGTAATAGTATTTTTCCTCATACACAAAGAAATAACTAAACTAAATTTCAATGCCTAATATTTACTGTATATTATTATTATTATTATTATTATTATTATTATTATTATTATTAGCACCGCGTCTTACTACCCGTTCGGGTTGTACGCACTTACGCTAATGTGTAATGGTAGGGTGATTGTGTGATGAAATGAAGGACCTACAGTTTAACGTGGAATTCGAACCACGGTGGAGGCCTGGCATTCCCCACACTCACAAGATGTCTTGTCAGAGGTGAAGGAAGGGTTTGGTAATCAGATAAATCTCTGCCGGGACCGAGGATTGAACCCCAGCTGCCAGCATAGAAGTCTGACACCTTACCCCTAGACCGCCAGGTCACCAACTTTACTGTATAAAACTACTTAGTTTTGAGAAATAAAAATACTTTGAAAATTATTTATGTTTATTTCAACTTATTTACTCAAAGGCATTAGGAACTCGAATGTTATCGCCACACGTACGACATGACCGACTGAGATTTTAACCTCAATATCTTAGTTATCGTCAGTCTAGTCTTATATGAGAGTGACAGCTTATTACCATACTAAATACACCAACTAATGACAGATGGCCTTGAATACAGAATTGACCAGGATGGCTCAGCGGTAGTGCTTTGCGCACAAAGAAAAAGGTCCTGTGTTCAATTCCCATGTAGAGATTTTTCAATTTTCAATTAATATAAAATTATAACCTTGATACAAATAATATTAATAAAATTATGTAATAATATATAATAATAATGAACCATTATCCGTTATAATTGCTTTTCACACATTGGATTTTAATTACCTTATTTCGGGAGTTATGGCGAATAAGGTAAATTATAATAAAATATGTAGTTATTGACATCTAACCTTAAAATTAAGGGTAGTTTACTGAATGGTAAAAATAGAAAAAATCTATACTCATGAAATCCACTTAAATTTAATATCCAGGCATTGTTTAATGTCACAAACAAAATGGCAACTCTCATAATAATAAAAATAAAAGGGCTTCAGACATAAAGTCAAACCAAATTAGGAACCATATAATATATATGAAAATAACTGATAGGCCTATATAGAGATAACCATGCTATAAAAAATTAACCAAAACTTGATGGTTTTAGTATAATTTTTCTAACAGAAGCTCTATACGGATCTTATATTTGGTAGCGAAATTAAAAAGTGTGGTTAAAAACATTTCATTGTATCTATTAAGATAAGTTAATTATTTAAAAATGCTTCATTTTGAGATCTTTTTTGAACTAAGTAAATTTTTTGAAATGAATAGTATCTTACTAATTTGTATAAATATTCCTAAGAATATTAGAACTACGTCATTAAGCACATAGCAACCATCACGATTGTAATTAGTACCTAATCACATTACCTTAATGTTATATAGCAAAGCTTTAATAATAAAATAGGTTATTTAGCTTGGAGCAAAAAAAGCCAACAGCTAAGAGTCATATATAAAATATTTTTAACACAGTGTTTTAATCTTCATTAGATCTATCTTCATGAACTACGTTAGTGTGGTAGGAAGGATGACGATAAAATATGAAGGAAGTGTACCCGCATTTGTATGGAAGTAAGTAGGGAAAACATAGAAATAATATCCTTCACAGACAACTTGGATTTGTGCCCAACTTCCCTAGCCTTCCCTATCCCTATGTGCCTTACATTTAATAAACATAACTACAATAAGTGTTTTAACATAATTTTTCGTGATATTTTCGAAATAAAAATGTTTAAACCTATACAGATATGTTCAGAACTTGTTTATTAAATATGTATAGGTAATAAAACTATTATAAAAGAAGGGTTTATTCCAAAAACTACACATGTCAATTTTTGGTCAAATTGAGATGTATTTGTATACATGTTCTTTATAGATTTGTCTACAGTTGGGAACAAATATTTCTCACAAAAATAGCTTTTTAACACCAACCCTCCTCCATCTCACCTGGCTGAGATTAGAACCTTGACCTCCCCGTCACTGACAAATTTAGACAGGATGAGACTGATGCCCTTGTAACATGGAGAAAAGCCCCAAATAATTAGACGCCACTATTTTAAACCAAACAACTTTGTAATTCTGTTATAATGGTCTGAATTACAGTAAACGTTTAAATCCTCAGTTAAGCTTTAGTCGAGTGTTACTCTATCATACAAGGATATGTAGATGGCCATGAAGTTAATTCTAAGCCAAGAATGAACGCTAGAAATAAACTTTGCGTGCCATCTAAGGTTAGTTCCAAATGCTAGTCCCCATTATATATAATACTAGCTTTTAGGCCTGTCTACGACAGGTTGGCTATAATACTGACCAACCTAACTAAGCCTAACATTCAATATTCATAAGTACATCTTACATCTAACCATATATATATATATATATATATATCCATATATCCATATATATATGGTAAGATATAACATATAGAAAGAAAAATAGCTGCAATTAAAATATTTTTTATGGTTAGCATTTTCTAGACTTTCTTAACTATAAGCACACATTTTATCTTTAAGTTTGTTTTCGGAGAAATTGCGAATTTAGTTACCTAATTGACATGACAATACTTTTAGAAGAGAAATTCGTAAAACTTGGTGCACACTTAGAATAATTATTCTTTAAAATGTTATGCCTGCATATCTAAATATTTAGATATTTTTTCCACGTGCTAATTGTATTGTTTAGTATTATGATATAATACGAATGTTAAGTCATTAACTCGAAGTTTCTAATCAAATAATATGCTCTGAAAAATTTACGAATTGAATCCGAATAGAATGTTTAGTTATGCTAGTTTGGCTCAGATTATAATTTTGATGTAGCCCGCAATTTGATGTCAGGAAGTTCTAATGCCAGTGCAATAGTTAATAACAATATATCTTTAGCTCGAGCAAAACATAGCTTTCTGATTCTTAGTAACTAATTTAACATTAACTAGTGTAAGCTAACAAACCCTGAATTAAAGATTATGCTACAGCGTTGAATAAATTGAGACTTAGTGTTGATTGTATGTTCAATATGACCATGCTTCGAAGATTTGTTGTTATTAATATAAATTTTCATAAATAATCAACTACTCTAAACATTCTTTCATGTGTCGTTTTTAAATTTTAAATATAATAAATAAATATTGTTAAATTCGGAACAATTTTACCTATCAATAAATATTTTGGAGTGAAAATTAGGAAAAAAACTGTAGGGAAATGCTTGCTATTACATGTCCAATATATTGTTGAAATCTCACCTGCTCTGAAGGAATGTAAAACTCAGGTTGTATAAAACAATAATTTTATTAGTTTTTCTCGATGGATGTGAAACGAAGGCTTTTTTCTTAAATGACGGAAAAGAGTGGGTTATTCGAAAATAAGGTGATTGGAAAAAAAATGTACTCTATGTGCTAGCTGAGTGTCGGTTTTTAGAGGAGATAAAATGGAGAGAATGGGAGAGTTGTGTATTGTGAGCTTATATTTTTGGTGATATAGTTTGGAACTGGGTTATCCGGCGCTTCTCTTCTGGCTCTATTAATCTAGCTTTTTTGGTTGTCATTAGTTCCCATTTTTTTATTATTCTGGTGTTCATCAATTCATATTCTGGGCTTCAGGATAGGGCGCCTGGCAGCTTGTTTACTCTTGCCGGTCTATGTTTGAAGGTGAAACTAAATTCTTGAAACAGAAACGACAACAGGATCATTTCGATTTGCCATTATTCATGCTGCTCAGCCAGGTCAGGCACTGAGAGATTGTGCGCAGCATGAATGTTTTTTTAAAAAAATACACGATACATTTTTATATCCCAGATTATGGCGAAACAAGTCCTGCTCGTTGCTATGGTATTTTTCTTCACGGGAGATAATTTAGAATTCCCGTATGTAATAATTTTGCGTTGCAATTCATTTCCCTGATATAGGACTGCGCCTAGCCCCATGCATTAGTATGTGTCTGTAAAATAGAGAGGGGGGGTTTCTGGGGGTTTATGTAGGGCTCGGATATATTTGAAATCTTCCTTGGTCATCTCAAATGTGGTTTGTTCTTGTGCATCCAACCTCCATTGTTGATTGGCCCTGGAGCAAGGCGGGGGAGGGGGGGGGGCGACAATTTCTGCCATGATGGGGATGAATTCCCTTAACCAGTTGCAGGTTCCTGGGAATTGTTGGAGTGAACACGTATTGGGGCTGGGGTACTCTTGTTTACAATCAAGTTGCTCCTGGTTGGGAAGAGACCATCACGTATAAGTTTATGAGACACATGAATTAATAAGTTATAATTTTAGGTTGCAACGTACACGTAATTAATACATTCTATTTCAAAACACTATTTACAAACAAGATTATCTTAGCACAGGATATAAAAACATTCCCAAATTAAGAATAAGGAATTTTACTTTCTAGTACGAAGCTTAAGACAAACACAAAAACTAAGCAATTATATAAGCACAGTATAGTATACAACTATAGTCCTTGACTTATATTACCACTCACACCATCAATATGAATTAAGATGTTATTTTTAACATTTTGAAAACATAAAAATTATTTCCCAATTCATCACTTTAGTTCAAAATGAAAATATCTTAGCAATATAGAGAAAAATAATAAAACTATTACGTTTCCACAAAATAACTAAATATTACTGTGTAGTTGAATGTTTCTTACGTCTGTCGAAGTAATATTTAATTTGAAAATGTACTCATCAAAAAAGATACATTGAAAACTATTTATTTATACCATGAACAATTTTTCTTCTTCAAATACTGCATGTATATTCCTTTATAATGTGCACTACGTCCTATTACACACCTAGGCTGTCTACATATTTACACTAATGAAGTAGGAATAAGGAAGGACGGACCCATACGAAATATATAAACTTGCGCATTAATAAAGAGGAGAAAAGAATTTAGATACAGTACTTGGTTGGGACACAAACCCTAGCTTTTCCATTGCTAGCAAAGCAGATTAGGCAAGGAAAACGCCTTTGCCCACATACCTGCCAATACGTTTTATTAAATAATGGTTTCTCTTTAAAATATAATCAATAACAATTGGCCCATTCTACTAACCAAATAACATTAATATTTCATTAATTGTCCGTTTAGTCACCATTAAAGCAATTGGTAAACACACTCACTAGATCATTCTGTTGATTATATATTCCGTTACAGTGTTTTAAAGAGTTGAGTAGGCCTAATTTGCTTATACAAAGGAGTCACTTATCGTTTGTTGATTTTTAATGTTGTTTATCTGTTGATTGTAAAATGAACAGTAAAACCAAAAAACCTACAAACAATCAATAATTTAAACATTGTGTGCTTGAGTTTATAAGGTTACACACTCGACCACAGGTAAAAACATAGGTATCAAATCTGACTAAATAGTTCCAGGCTCTTTGTTGACTCTGATTAATTCTTTAAATTACTTTTAAATTAATGTTTGGAAACACGTCAAAAATAAGTTAGTAGCACTTTAAGAATAAAAAATAAAATAAATAAATAAAATTAAATCTCTATAAAGAATTATAAATGGAATTATGGATGGAAACTCTATGTTAAATCTGTGGTAGATTTATGTTAGTTTACAAGTGATGTACTAATATAATCATTCAGTTCAGAAAATGCAAGTTGAAAACCTTAAATAAGTAAAAATACACTAAAAGTGTACTAAAATATGTTTAAAATATATCTCAACATGAAACAAGGAATAATTTAGTCACTAATAAAAGTGGGGCTCAAATGGCGCTTAAGATATCCAACTTACGCGTAAAACGGATTAAACACATTCAATGATTACTTCACCATCACACAACACATACTTCAGGAAACTCAGAGCAAAGTGAATTGGAGCTTACTAGTGATACCCCACCAAAATGTGATACTCACCAAGGGGAGAATTGAATAGTTCACCCACATGAGGTGAGTCCCCTGGTATTGAAAAAAACAGGTCAAAGACGTATGCACAATATTGCGCCACATCAAGATAACTTCCTATGTTCTGCACTCAGGTATAGATGGGACCTATCCTGGCATACCATATTTTTAAGAGCTTGTCTCACCCCTTTTTAAGCACCTTACTTAAGTAGGTAGTAAATTTTATTCCAGACCAATCATTGAAGTGCAGCTTTCAGTATTTTACTTTAGAAAACTTTAAAAGATAGACCAGGAAATCCCTTTTATCGTATTTATAATAAATGGTACGATACAATCTCAATAAATTTCTCATAGTGTGTATTATAGATTCAAAGAAAATGTTAAAAATAGATTATCATAAAATTACACTTCATTAAATTTTACTCATAGAAATAAACACTTCAAAATCAACAACACAATAAAATCATTTGATTTATAAACTTCAAAGCAAATTGTTCAAATGTTCTTAAAACATTTCAAATCGTCAAAATTAATTTATTTGTAAGATATCCTAAAGTTTTTTTTTTTATAAAAATTTAAAGAGATTCCTATCTATCACTTTGAGTTCAATCTTGATGGTCAATTTTTAAAAAATGTCAAATTTTCCATAATCTGTCGTAAGAGAGCTACCATTAAATTTAATTAATTAGTGAAAAATAAAGATACATGATGCATTATCATTTAAAATAGTCCCCGTTACCAATTTTGAACGAAATTATAATTGAAATTAAAAAACATAACCTCCAACAAGTATACAGTGTTATTTTATGTCATGTCATAAACTCAAATATACCCATTTGGAACACAACTTCTATAGCAATATTTGGAATATTTCAAGTCTTTTATAAATATCTAACCCACATCCATAAATATCCCCAAAAGAGAATAAAAAGGCAATGAGTAACAAGATTTTATATTTATTATATAAGAGACAAGACAATTGATAAGTACATAAATACAAAAGAGAGGATATAAAAGTAGGGAACAGGCATTGTCCTAGATAAGGTTAAATCTTGAAGTATTAAGTCACAGAAGACCTTCAAAGCCCCTTAAGATGGGAATATCAGGCTAAGTTAATAACAAACTAATAGGGAATAGGTATTCAAATTAATATTATGCTAAGAATATTCCTAGTAGAAAATTTCGGCAGGCATTTTATCAGTACTTAAAGTTATAACTTTACATTCACAATCAATATTTTCCAGCACCACCTAATGGCCAAGAGACTAGGTAAAGTAAAAGTAAATATAAGACCATGCTATCTTGTGGTCTGGTGATGAATTAATTTATAATTAAATACAAACTAGCCATTTTGTGGCCTATAGACAAAATGTATCACGTTTAGAATAATTGATTATTCCATATAGCGGCCTTAAAACAAAGTGCTATACAAATCAATAATTGAACATGCTAAATAGTGGCCTAGGTATTAATTAAATTACAGGGTGACCTGGTGGTCTAGGGGTAGGGTGTCAGACTTCTATGCTGGTGGCCGGGGTTCAATCCTCGGTCCCGGCAAAGATTTATCTGATTACCAAACCCTTCCTTCACCTCTGACAAGACATCTTGTGAATGTGGGGAATGCCAGG
>CABFOW010000055.1:475772-523674 GCA_902141385.1 Timema californicum
TAATAATAATAATAATAATAATTAAATTACAATCAAGTATAAGATTAGTGGCCTCGAGACAACGTTACTAAACATGGCTTAAAAAACCACTTAACAACGCCATCTAGTGACAAACAAACGAATAAAATTTTAAGTTACAAAGTGGAATAACAAATGTTTAACATGATGAAAAGCGTCTATAGTATATTTGCCACCAACAATTTAATTAATATTTAAGCCAAAAAAATATTTTTTTAAATATGTAAATAAATATTAAAGCCAAAGTGGAATTTTGGACACATGCTGAACAAATCTGACGTAGATAGCGCCGCTTACCTACGCCGAAGCCGGTGATATAATGAGTAACAATACAGATGAAACATGTGAATATATAGTCCAAGAAAATCACCACGTGATCCCTGAGATGGATCGAGGTGAATGCAGAGAAGAACAGAAAAGAATAAGAGAAGGGGAACATCGCACATGCATTGACCTGATAGGAAACATGGTGCAGGCCTATAAGGTTCTAAATTGAAACACAATTAAAGGTTCCACCCTCTTCCACACGAGTCTCAGGGTTTTTTGTGCAGAACTATTGACGTCATATGGCATAACCCACAAATCTGACCCCTGGCAGTCTCGTCAGTTAAACAGGCAGGTGTAAGAGGGCAGTATGGACGTAGTCTCTTCTGGATGTGATTGTGTGAGTATAATATCTAATTTTTTTTAGTAACATGTCACATATGTTACAAATAAGTCATCTGTAAACTACCGATGATGAGTTTTTACAAACCCAGAATGTTATTTGTAATGTCAAACAATGCCAATATATCATTTGTAACAAAATTGTTTTAGCCATTTTTAAAATAATTCAAGTTTATGGAAAATTAGTCATCAGTAAACTACACATTTACTAGTTTTTATTCTAAAAGCCAGAATATACAGTGTTTTGTCTTGTCAAACACTCGCAAGAAACCCATTTAGAACTAATATGTTAGAGCAAATTTTAAAATATTTCAAGTTTTTGAAAAATAAGTCATCAGTAAGCTACCCATAAATGAGTTTTAACCCAAAAAACAAGTAGACAGTTGTATTCATCATCTTAAACATTTCCAACATACGCATTAGGAATACGATCATTAAAGATATTCTTGTCCGATTTTTCACTTTTTTGAAAAAACAATCAGTAAATGAGTTTTTAACCCAAAAATTAGTAGACAATGTTATTGATTGTACGACATAATCTCCAGACATATATTTTAAACAAAATCATTAAAGAGATTTTTGAAATATTTAGAATTTTCAAAAATTTCTTATCAATAAATTACCTTTCAACTAATTTCTGCCCAAAAACTAATAGTACAATGCTGTTGGTCATGTCACACAAATTATACCTAAAATATTCATTTTAATTAAAAAATTCACTCATCAGTTAACTACCCTTAATTTGAGGGCTATGGTCAAATTCAAAACAAGTCAAGTCTAAACAAAATCCATCCAATAGTTTGGGATGCGTGCTCAGGGACATACAGAATTGCAAACATCACTTTTTAAGGTTTGGCTTCACAATAAACGTAACTAACACTAAACGTAGAGTTTGATCATAGTCTCAAGATTGAGTTTTATCATGACAACAATACTTTCTCTTGATATGAAAAAATAAAAATTCACTAATATTAAAAAGATTTCTTTTAAAATGAAAAATAAACTGTCAAACTGATCCTAAAATCGTTGTTGTCAAATATATAATGTAAAATACTGCACTTTGATATGTTTACTGGTTCACGCGTAATCTTGTATTTTATATAAAAATTGCCAAATATTTATTCTTCTTTATCCCTAAGATCCATATTGCAGCGTCATACAAAGTGATACTCCAATTGTAACACTTCATCAGTTTCTTTCTAATCTCCAGGTCCAGTTTTTCTAGCCAGCTTTAGCGTCTCTAATGGGAAGATGCTCATGCCATTACTATTTTTAGATATACCTGTCGTTAAGACTGTACGCCTATCGTAAATCTTGGTATTAAAATTTAACGTATGCATTCTTAGCATTATAGATGCCTATACATGATATGTTTTCAGCATTTATTAAATTTCACACCAAAGCAAGTGGGTATACTTCAATAACTTCTAAAACTTCATTGCATTTAATGTAGTTGAAGGTTACTTGTGATCCCAAATGTTTAGTTGATATCAACTAAAGAATACGAAAATAAAAAAATATAACTAAAAAAATTCTTTGGTAATAATTATTTAAAAATTAATTACTAATGTTTTAGCCATCTTATTTAGTTTTGTAAGATGCCACTGGAAGTGGTTGTTGAATTTGGCCTAATATCCCCTATACACCCTATCTTACTCTCTTTGTCTTGGGCACTCTGCCGTTTGTGTAAAGATGGCAATTGGCATCAAACCTTGTGTTGGGTTTTGTGTTATATATGGAGATTACCGACCGTTTGATTTTAATATTGATATAACAAGTGTTTTGAGTAAACATTTAAATTAAAATTCTCCTTGCCGTCCTTCATAAAATTATATCATGTGAATTATGGTTTATTAGATTTGTATATATTGTGGATCTGATTAATGCGTTCTCGCGACAGTTGGAAGTTCGTCCATTTATAACAAAAGGAAAAAAAAGTCTGTTGAAACGCACAATTATTTATATTAGCTTCCGTATTCTATACATTGGAAACTTCAGGTTAGGGCTATAACATTCTTTTTTCCAGACACATCCATACCCAAAAATTCTACCCAACCAAACTTTATATTATTTAAATTCAAGGAATCATAACGTAGCCATGAGATCAACAGCTGATGTAAGCTTTTGTAACACCAGAGTTTTCCTTTATAGTGTGTCGGTCGCGGCAAAGATTTATCTGATTACCAAACCCTTCCTTCACCTCTGACAAGACATCTTGTGAATGTGGGGAATGCCAGGCCTCCACCGTGGTTCGGATTCCACGTCAAACTGTAGGTCCTCCATTTCATCTCACAATCACCCTACCATTACACATTAGCGTAAGTGCGTATAACCCAAATGGGTAGTAAGACGCGGTGCTAATAATAACAATAATAATAATAATATTTAAGAAGAAAAACACACACTTAAAATAGAATTAAATAAAGTAAAATAAACGAATTAATTACACCAAAACACAGTATAAGTATTCAGGAATTTAATTCTTCACTAATATGGTTAATTATCAACATAGTTTACAAGAGCATTCAATGTGTACGTCACCCGTGTTATTCAGGTAAGTCCTCTACTGGTCACCGACACACAGGTCCACACACGGCACGCTGACCTGAGATACAGGAACTCCCGGACACAAAGGATCTCACTCGGACACACTGTACACGTCCAAACACGTTGACCCACTGCCCGATACGCTTTTTGGGAACTAATAACTGATAAACTCCTGATTATCTTCAACCGAGTATATATAGGGGCAACAGGGGTCTGGAAATATCTATTTATAGACTTTTTTAATATCCTTTACTGTTTTCAGCCCGTGGTCTGGGTCAGTTTATTTTATAAAGCTATATATGTTCCACTACCGCCTTAATAGGCCTGTCGTAGCTTCATATGACTTATAATATAACTTAATACAAGGAACGGCACCACATACAGTCCCCAGCCGTTAATTCATCACTGTTAAAGGGTAAACCCACATTTCACCAATTTCGTCCATGCCAGGAATTGAGCCTGTGACCCTTAACTCAGTAGATAGATACGCTACTGATTGAGCTAAGGTGTCTTAACTCTATTTCTTGACTACCGAATTAAAATAAAATGATCCCAGACTTTTCTATATGCGTCACTTTTTTTTCAATTAATTCCCCATTGCACCGTTGAACTCTTTAAACTTCTTGGCAATGAGGCTGGATGGATACCTGCTAAACAAGGATGGCGAGAGAGTAGAGAGAGGGAAAACCAATGACAAAGGGTCTGACCAATCTGTCGGACCCTAATATCGTGACAATATCTTACTTTTTAATTACTGTATTAGAAGGACGCTGCGAAATTAATTAACGGAAAATAAGTGGGACACATTTTGTAAAAATTTTTGAACCACTACAATGAGAGATAAAGAGATATTCTCTAGCATATGCCGGAATCAATTTGTAAGGTAGACAAGATCCCTCTGCTCATTTATTTTCAGAAAGATGTTTCAATCTTCAACTCGTCTGTATTTTATTTCAGCTTTATTCCTCACAAGGGCTGAGAGATAGCATGTCAGCAATGGCCCGCATGATGAATGATGCTCGGCTGATTGGATTCCTTTTTCAATGTTGTGTTCCCTCTACTCCACAAATTGTCGTTCCAACCGCACAACCTCCCACACAATCCTTCACCCATCATAGTTTTTTTCCTCCCAACTCATATAATTTAATTTAAAAAATGCATTTAATTTATGAATCCATGGTGTATATCACAAATCGCATCTCAAATATTTAATTTAGTTTAGTAGATTTGAAATATTTAGAATCCTTTAGAAATATTATGACATATTTTAATTTTTTTTTAATTGGTAAAATTATGTCTTCTTCTTTCATGGTGATTAGTTAACAGCCGGGAGACTACGTGTTGTCTCTTTTCTAAAGTAAAATAGTTTAGTTAGTCGCCTGATGATGTAATCAGTGAGATCAAAAAGTATGATTAACATGATCACCGATTAGCTAATTGGCCTACATATTTCAGAGTTTTTTTTTACACACAAGAACATTTTCAAGTCTTATAGTACAATGAATAGTGATTTCTTTTCTTCAGTGGCGTGTGGTCAATTCAGGGCAAAGGGAAGCAGGGAGGCTACTATAAAGGTGGCCTGATAGACATAGTTTAATTGGAAGCTCACGCTGGGCCTTCCTTCTTTTTATGTGTAAAGTTTAAAGTATAATGGGGAATAAAGGAAAGAAAATATGGACACAATATGAATGGAATAAAACAAAATCATTGGCTATCTTAGAAATATTATTAATTCATTAGATAATGTATATTAAAATATTATTTGTAATTTGAATTCAAATAATAATAATAAAAATGGTAAATTTACGATTGCAGATGGGTTTTTTTGTTGTCTTGGGTTGTGGCCTGCAAGTGAGTTTGACCTTCACCATGCCTTTTAATATATTTGTAAATATTATTAATATCAGTGAATCCAGATTTATTATACATGCCATTATCGTTAGTAAATAGTAGAGTCAACTATATTAATTATCTGGGTGTTGGGTAGGAAGAAAATTATAAAGATTTTCATAAAAAATTAATATAGAAATGTCAAAGATATTGTTGTTGTGCCTAAAAATGGAGTGGATCTATCGATTTCCGTTATTATTATTTTTTTTCGCCAAGCGACTGGGACGAAAAACTATGCTTCATAATATTTATTATGAATTTTTAAGACAGCAACCCTCCTTTTCCACTGCCGCGCTCGTTAACGTACTCTTCATTCTACTACTTTACGCAAAGAAACAAACCGCTTCCCCTGGAGTTGCAAACAAGCGTCAATATTCTTGTAAAATAAAACTAAAATTAGTGTAAAATGGTGATAAATACATTATTTTGAAATCTAATGGCCATAATTATATCTAGAGACAATAAATATTGTTAAAAACAACCTAAGAATAAGATGTTAACAGTATATTAGGTATGTTTATAAATCGATCACGAAAGTAAATTGACCCAATACTCGCCTAGAGAAACAGTTCTTCCCTTTCAGCGCTGAGGGCAGACGGAGACTGAAATAGACGAATGACCGAATAAAGAGCCGAGACCAGCTGCCTGGCCGGTCAGTCTGAATGAGAAAGATTAGCTTACGCTAAGAAAGAAGGGCTGCTGCCATCTCAACCATTATTAGCAGTATTCTTGTTGAAGAGGTTTCTAATTATAATAATTTGTTTTAACATTAGTTTCCTCTTATTATCTATATTACCTTTAATAATTTTAGGGAAGCGTTGCTTCCCTTGCTTCCATTGAATAAACGCCACTGCTTTTCTTTCAAAAATCAAAGTAGGGAAATATTTCTGTTTAGAGAAACATTTTGAGGAAACGCTACTTATTTCATGTTATGTAATGATATAATAGTGCATAATCGACCAAAAACATTTCATGTTTCAATTAATATAATTCAATTAATACACACAAAATTTTTAATGGGTATTTTATAGTTTTGTTAATAAGTTTCAATATACACAAATTAACAATTCAAATAGTTAGTATGTGACCCACTTCGGTGGATGCATTGCCTAAGGCATCACTCTCGCAATAGACTTGACTGCTTATTAGGGGGAGATCTGTTTCCAAACCCTGGTCGGTAGTACTAAGGGTGATTTTCAAAAAAGCCTTTTTCAAAAAGGGTTTCCCACTCTGGCTCCACGATAATTTAACTAAACTTTTTGTAAAATTAAACCTCACTCGTCCTTAACTCATTGGCGTAATTAGTATGGGTTCGATACGTGTCGGGGTGTACTGAGGATGGTTTCTCCTAAATGATTTTCCACTCTCTCTACATGTACATGCGGGTGCAATTCATCTAAATTAAACCTTCCTAATCTCAAATACACAAGTATAATTAGTACATAGGCTTATAACCCGAACGAGTAAGACGCAGTGCTAAAAAAAAATATGCAATAACAGTGAAAATTCTACTTTATGACAAGTTCACTAATTAATTCAGTACTAAAAATGTCGTATAAAAGTGGGTCTAAGGGGAGTAAGAGATATCTATATATAAAAGTCCTTTGGTCAAAAATTATCATTTGTTTGAGCCTCTTAATTGGCTACTAAAGAATTTGCTTATCTAAAAGTTATATAATGGTAAATTTCTATTGACTAATAACTCTTTTACCAAAATCAGTGGTCATGCGTACTAAACGTCAGTCTGGCTTGCTGTTAATTAACAGCGGATGTCCTGGACAGATCATATAATGTTGTTTAAGTGAAAAATAGTAACTCAGTAGTCAAGAACAATTTTCATCAGGTAAGCTCCATTTTCATATTTTATGTGCTTTTTTTTAAGATTTAACTATTTCATTATTATTATTATTATTATTACTATTAATATAGTGTGTGAATTCATCATCTCAATATTTAATATCACCTAAGCTTAATATTCGGTCCTTAAACGCTATACTCGTTATTAAATATTAAATTAAAATGATGTTTTACTCTTAATATTATATTAATTTTATCAAACACAAATACATGAGAAATTGCGTTTTCATAGTAATTACAAAAAATCTTTAAAAAAACATGTTGGTGCCTAAGCATTAATATTTTCCTCGGCATTTAAAGGTGCCAATGCATAACAGGTGACGATATTCATCCATCCATCCATCCATGAATTATACGTGACTTAAACTTGATTAAAGATTTCTAGTAGATTTTTATACTCTCTTAACAAATTATGTATGTTTCTAAATAGTGTAATATAAAAAAAATTACTTGATTTTTCAAATAATATAATTATCTCTAATAATTATAAAACGGAGTGTCGGTCAGTAAGTCTGTTTGTTTCTTAAGATCTCTAGACCCACCTAACTGATAGTAATAAAGTTTTCTTTATAAATTAAGTAGATCTCCTTATCGAGAACAATGGTAGATTTTGAGGTGTATGATGAGAAACTCAGAAGCTTAGTTAAGAATACTAGGGCTGTGGGTAGACTTGAATGTGAAACGGATCACTTCCTAGTGATCTCAGTCGTTTAATTAGGTAGAAATTTGTGAAGAAGCAGACTAATAGTATTAAGCAAGCTAGAGTAGAAGGGGAAAGTGTCTAGGATAAAAGTGTAAAAGTGTCTGGAAAATTACTGTACGGAAAATTATATTTACAAGAAAATGAAATGAATATCTAACTAAAATATGTTAATGAGAGAGAGATTGCTTGAAACAGAATAAAACAGGCCATAGATGAGTGTGTGAAATATGTGCGTGGATATGCGATGGCAATAAACTTAAAAAGAGATGCATGGTGGAATGAGCGGTTTAAAGAATATGTGAGAGAAAAATATGTAAACGAATTAGTCATGTGAAAAGTGAAACAGTAATTAAGAGGTTGTGGGAATCAAACAAAGAGAAAAGGATGAATGCAAGGAAGAGTAGAGAGTAAAGGAAAATAAATATATGAGAAATAATGCAGATTGATTTTGACAAAAATAAGCGTTCTCGAAGTGGGTGAAGAGAACGAAATACTGAGTGAAAAAAATGACCTTAGGAATTCAGCATAAACGCGTTACGATGATTTAGGATAAAACAGTATAATATAGCGATGGAGTAAGTATTTTGAGCAATTGTATGGCTAAAATGTGAAGAAAGTACAAGAAAATACGGAAAATGTTATGATGAGTGAAAGAATTAATTAGGCTGAGGTGTTAAATGTTATGAAAGTGTAAACGAATGGCATTGCTGCGGGCCTGGATGAGATCACAAGTGAAATGCTTAAGTATGGAGGCAAGCTACTACTTGCTAGATTATGTGAGTTGTTCAATGTATGTTCTGGGATTTGGAATGTTCCTAATGACTGGAAAAATGCTGTCACTCTTTCTTTGTACAAAGGCAAAGGAAGTAAGAATTAATAAGCAATTAGTTTATTGAATATTTCATACCTATTTTTGGGGGGAAGTATTTAATAAGAAGGTGCCTGACAAAACTGGTAAAGTGATTTGTGGTGTGAAATGGGGTTTCATGCAACGTATATGTTGCATAGACCAAATATTTGCATTGCTAAAAAATGATTGACATATGAATGGCAGAAAGGAATAAAGTGTGTTGAGCATTCGTTGTCCTGGAGAAAGTGTACTCTCATTTGAATGGGAGTATCGTATGGAATGTTCTGATAGTGTATCGTGTGGATGCATGGTTAGTAAATGCAATTATGGTGGTGTATAAGGGAAGTAAGTTGTGCGTTATGGTGGATGGTTTTTTGAGCAAATGGTTTGATTGACACTGAATAGGGAGTAAAACAAGGCTGTGTTTTGTCTCCATGCTTGTTAAAGGTATTCATGGGTACGTGTATGAAGGATGCTTGTGTGAACGCGGTAAGTGTACACATTTACAATATTCTATATTCAAAATATGCCTTTTTAATGGCTGAGAATGAAAGGTGGCTTTAATAATACATTTAACAATTTGAATGTGTTGACGGTCAATATGGGTCTTTGTATAAATCCCAAAGAAAGGTGAAAGTTTTTGATATGTATGGATCAGATAATGATTGTAAGATTAGTATAAATTAAAATGTGTTAGAATAAGTTTATGATTTTGTGTATTTTGTGGATGTTGATGAAGCGAAGGGATAGGAAAGTGTAGAGAAATTGAGTAGGGATTAAACACGGAGTTGTATTTTTAGCTATATCCACAGTTTATTTTGCTTCACCATATGGAAAAGGTATAAACAGCTATGTATACATGAGGGGTGGTTTTTTTTAAGTAAGGACCATTTTACAATAAAATAGGAACTACTAATTTTTGTTGTGATTTTTTTATCAAATTCTAAATACCTTCATATAATTTTCAGGTTGATTTCCGTTGTGGTTTAGAGATTTGTCTTATCGTGAGATACATTTTTGAATATCCTCATCATAGAAGTCTGCTGCCAGTGAGGAATTCCATTCCTGAACCGTCGTTTTCACCTCGTCGTCAGCGTGTAAATGCTTGCCCATATATTTGGAGATACCACGCGTTGATTATTTCATTCGCGTATGTACGTTGACAACAATAAACAGAGTTGCTTATCGTATGACCTTGATGAAACTTTGCCACGCAATCCAGAATAAATGCTGTGGTCAGTTGTCTGCTGGAATTTCGTCGCTTCATGAAAATGCGAGGCCCCACGCTGCTGCACAAACTCAAGCTCTCATCTATTCTTTTGTCTGGCAGCCACCAACCTGACCTTGCCCCTAGTGTCTACCATATTTTCTTGAATTTGAAAATGTTCCTCGCCAGCAAGACTTCTCAAGCCGACGACGAAGTGAAAACTACTGTTCAGTAATGGTTTTTCTCGTGCGTGGCAGACTTTTATGACGAGAGTCTACAAAAACTTAACTCAGATACAACAAAATGTTTAAATAACTACGGAAACTATGTTGAAAAATATCTGAAGGTATTTAGAATCAGATAAAAAAACTATATTTAGTAAATCTTATTTTATTGCAAAACGGTCCTTACTTAAAAAAATACTCGTATATATACACCAGAAAGTTTTATGTTATTGATCAAACAAATTAACTATGTTTTTGAAATTGTTTACTAAAACGCGTTCTTTATCCAAACTGGTTCCTGCTATTGAATATATAATTCATTAATTATCTGTATAATTCGATTGTCAATTCCAAAGAATAATTACAGAATTTATTTCAGTAATTGATCCAAAGTTAACACCTACTTTATTTAGTTGCTTATTTTAAATTCACATATCCCTATAAAGCTGTTTCTATTCTTATATGAGCGTTTATAACTATATAACTTCTGATTAGATTTGAATGCTGTATATTTTATTTTATATTTCGTTAATATATAAAGGGTATACGATATTTAAACAATTTATATGTCTTCAAGGAGTTGAACAGTGACGTTAAAAACAACACAAATGTTCTATCTACACTGTAGAGTGGCAAAAGTAAGGACTGCAACAAGTGCAGCTACTGATATGTTTTCAGGGTAAAATCAGACCTGATGATATAAATTTGGTAATAAGTTCGGATATTCCGGATAAAAATATCTAGTCATAGCTGCATATAAGTGTAGTTAAATATATAATACCACCAAAAAGGACTTATGAATCGATCGTCTCCGTTAATATGGTAAAACTAAAGAAATATATTTGAAAGAACTACGTTGATGGGCAAGACAGTTAGCTTAAATAAATTATACGGTATTCCGATGATGGAGAGCGGTCGATAATGATCTGTTCTTATGCTTTGGAGACATAATATCTCTCGACTTTTACTTTAGTGTGTAACTTTATAGTTGTGGAGTGTCATCGAACACATTAATTATATATTTAAGTAGTAAACAGTAAGGGCCGTTAAAAAGGGACGTTTAGTATTAACTTGACCAATGGGGGAGAACAATTTCAGTTGGGAATATTTAAGGTGTTATGAATGTATCTGTACATCTAGAGAATGGACAATGTGTATGTCTTGCAAAAAATAAAGTCACTGACGTTACTAATTACCCAAGTTACATAACATTAACATCCTTCTTTCTACTGTGCACCGAAGATCCCTTTATGAGAACTCTTACTTATAATTAGTATACTTCACGTAATGGTTGGATAATTAAGAACCTCCAGTGCCAAAAGAAAGTTGTTTGTAATAAGGAACCCTCCAGAGTAATGGTAGTTGATTCCCTTAATCAGGTATATACGTACACCTGAATAACACAGTGTGTTATTATTTTAGAATGCAGCTCAATTTCGTCGAACGTCCAAATTCATTTGCAAATAAACCTACCGTGAAAAATATTGCTCAATCATCATAATGGTTAGTTTGATTAGGACTGCTTTGGTAGTCTTGGGGTAAAGGACTCGTATCAATACCCGATGTATGCGGGCTCATCCTGGATGAGGTTGACGAATCCTAACAGAGTGGTGACAATCCGTAGCATAGCTTCCTTAGGAGGGGAAGTAAATCCAACAAAAAATAATCCCTGAAAGTTATCTGAGCTGTTGTTTTCAACTTTTTTTCAGTTCTTAGAGATCTTATGTATAAATATGCGTCTTTAAAAGCGTCAATGTTTGTTATTGAGAAATTACGATATGAGGAGGTTGTCTCAGCCCAAAAGTCAGAACTATTTTGACATGGAAATTTTAACATTCCATTATTAATTTATTCTTATTATTTAGCACCATGTCATACTACGTCCGTTAGGGTTAAAGTGGGAACCCACTGCCGTCACGTGGCGTGAGCTAATGTGACTTCACACAGTAAAGATATGACTTGACGTACATACTCGCACTATAGTCACGCCATGTCACTCAACATGTACTCTCGTTTCGTTTACAGTAATACGTTTCTTATTTAAGATTCTTCAGTCTTGGAGAGAAGTGGATCAAGTAGTTCATCTGAGTATGAAGAATAGTTGGAAAATGCTTGTGCATTATTAGTAGCTAATACAGTGGCTTTTAAGAAAAGGGTGTGGGTGCATCAAACAAATTTGAAAAGGAAGGAGAAGAGAGAGTTTTATCATTTGGTTATGGGAATTAAAGAACACCCAAGTCGATATGAAATATATTTTAGGATGGAAAAGGAAGAATTTCAGTTCTTACATGATCTTATAAAGGAGGATATAGTAACCTAAAACACTCAGATGTGAGAAGCCATCAGTACTGAGGAAAAGCTTTCCGTGTGTTTAAGGTGAGTGAAATGACAAAATACAGATTTTTTCTAACATGTTCATTCAAAATTTTACAGAAAGGATGAAATAGGCAAATATTTTAACCAGCAAAAATCAGAGTATATTCTTGTATCACATTTTTCTCTCTCAAATAGAAATAATACTTAATTTGATCAAAATTGATGAAGTCCTGAAATATATTCTGGTGAGCTTACTCGAGGTCCCAATTAGTCATTGTTTATTGGGTCATTTCCAAGAGGCATAGTATATCCTCCAGTTCCTGAAGAGCACGAAGCTGCAGACACAGAAATTGAGCGTGGAGAGAATGGTGTTTCACTGTATGTGGAATTGTGGGATGCTGGTGAAGTAGATGATTGTCGATACTATGTTTTCTCACCCACTGCAATTTATGTTTGAAGGACAGCCTGGCCTACCAGTAATTTAACTTTAGTCAGTTTAGAGGAGGAAGTGTCTTTGCGGTTTTTGCTAAGCTCAGAAAAAAAAATATCTGTGTCATCTAAGTTAAGGCTTGATTTTTTTTTTCTTTATGTTTAATTCTTCTCCTAGTTGAATTTTCTCTCATAATTTTACCATTTAATAAATACCGTTGTCTCCTCCATCTATTTTTTTTCTTAATACCAATATTTTTACAATTTACATGCGTTTCATTTGAAACGTTTGAAGATACAATATGATCCCTTTGTTGAGTTTTAGTAGTGTCTAGACTGGATGGAACTTAAACATTAAATATGTTCAAATCATTTCCTTATATGTGATTAGTGCTTGTTTCTGGGCTATAAACCACCTCTTCATGGATTTCATCTTCTTCCTGAAGATGTATATGCCAAAAGAGTGCAAAAGAAATGACATTTCTTGTTCGAACTTCCATGCAGGCATTTTTATTGTGCCATCACCATTATTCCAATTCCATCGTTGACTCAGTTCATTCATTAAAAATCTCCGTATTTTTTCCCACGTGTCTCTCGCAGTCAAAGCTGAAAAAAATAGTTTGAATAAAAAATATAAAATAAAATATACTTATATAGAATAAAATTATAATAGAGTTAAATGATATGTTATGTTTATTTACAGATAAGTATTTATAGCGATCATCTTATTTTCAAGTTCCTGGCCACTGTAAACTCGTTTAGAAACCTGGAATTCTGTTACCGTTTGGGACTCATCACAGTAGGAAAGATAGATAGAAGTATATGTGAACCTATATGGAAAATATTGGGTCATCTTTTTATGCCAAATACAAATGAAGACGTTTGGAAAGCTTCAGCAGAAAAATTCCGGGCTCTTTGTCAATTCCCAAATTGTCTGGCAGCAATTGATGGGAAGCACATCACTATTCAGTGTCTTATTGGTGGGGGTTCAAAATACTTCAACTACAAAGGTTTTCATTCACAAGTTCTCCTTTCACTAGTAGCTGCTGAGTATAGATTCATATTGTAAAAACAGTGTCGGTAACGTGATTTCAAAATCTGTGATTGGGAAAAAACTCAAAGACAAGACACTGAAAATTCCGCTACATACACCTTTGGTTGAAAATTATGTTCCATTGCCATATGTAATAGTTGGAGATGAAGCTTTTCCCCTCAAAACATATATAGTTAGACTATATAGCAGACACCACCTAAGAGGGGACAAAGAATGAACAAAGGTCTACAGCTATCGGTTGTCACGGGCTCGACGGGTCGTTGAAATTCTTTTTGTATTCTCGCTTCTTGGTGGAGAGTATTTCGTAAGCCTTTGGGAGTACAACCAGAAACTGTCGATAAAATGGTGGTGGAATCATGCTGCCTCAATAACATGCTCTGAAAAGAACACAATCCCCCTGATGAAATTGAGCAATTATGTCCGAAAACTTCTACTATACCAAATTTGCTGCAAATGAATAGGAATGCATTCTGAGAGGCAACAAATTTTAGATATTACTTCAAATATTATGTCAATTCACCTGTTGGCTCAATAACTTGGCAATTACCCACGATCCGATGAGGACTCTCACCATGATAATCATAATATAAATAAAATATCAGAACATTTCCTCTCTTGTTTGTACTTAGTTATTATTATTATTATTATTATTATTATTATTAGCACCGCGTCTTACTACCCATTCGTGTTATACGCACTTACGATAATGTTTGATAGTAGGGTGATTGTCAGATGAAATGGAGGACCTACAAATTAACGTGGAATCCTAACCACGATGGAATCCAAAAGACGGTGGAGGTCTGGCATTCCTCAACATTCACAGGTTGTGATTAATACACATCTTGACAGGGGGGAGGGAATGGTTTTACAATCAGATAAATCTGTGCTGGGACCAAGGATTGAGCCCCGGACCCGCATCAAAGAAGTCTGACACCTTACCCCTGGACCACTAGGTCATCTCTTTGTACTTAGTTGATGAACAGTGATAAAATAAGCATTATACATGCAAACTTTTTTTGATTCTTTAAGCTTCCAGCTGTTTTTCTCTAAAAGTATCAAAAAAATCTTAATAAAAGTGTTTGTTGTAGAAGGGGAACGAGAAGAGCATTATTATTTTTTTATTTGTTGGACGTTTTCAAAGTTATTGGTAAATAGATTTTTAAATTGAAACTTATAATATTTGTATCAGCATCTGAATGTAACCCAAAAAACAAATAGTTTTTGTTTGAAATAATTTTTTTTATTCAATCTTGATTTTTGAAATATTTGACAATCAATACATTATTAAAATGAGTGATTTATTACTAAACGTTAATAATTTAAGGTATTGTTGTTTGATAACCCGAAGCATGATCACAAAGAATTACAACAGTGGTCTCCGTTATTAGATTGTTTATAAAACAAAGCCTACTACGATCAAAGAACTTCGCCAAAGGGTTATCACAACTTACAAAAATATCATAGAGACGAAATAACTTTGAAAACGTCCACTAAATCGAATCATGTTGTTTTCTTTCCGCTTCGAAACCACACAACTTTTGTTCGGAAATACTTTTTTTATCTCTCATACTTTTCGTGTTAAACGGGTGGAAACTTAAAAAACAACATATATATATATATATATATGACTATTATAGGCCCACAATTTTTGTTTGTTTTGTCTCCTAATTTCGAGTGTATACTTTTAGCACCCCCCAAAAAATGAGTTTGTATATGAATAAATAAAGTAAATATGAAAGAAAACTTACGTTTTATTTTCAACTCCTTCCCAATCTCTTCCCAAATATTGGTTCTCATTTCCTGGTCTCTGTAGTCTCCTGACTTGACATCATAAAGAAAAGATCGTCCACGAACTTTTTCAATAAGCATTTCCTCAATAATTAACGCAATCTAACAACCAAGTAAACTAAACGACTTGGCCACTTACGACACTTCAACGGACTCACATTTTCCCGTCATCGCCAATCTAGTCTATTGCGAAAGTAACGTCTTAGACAATGCGGCTACTGAAGCATGTTGTCTGTTATAAAGAAGAATCTGCTTTTCATAGATATCTGTTAAGAGATATTTCACTGTATATTTCGGCCCATATATATATATATATAAATCCGATTGTCTGTTATAAAGAAGAATCTGCTTTTCATAGATATCTGTTAAGAGATATTTCACTGTATATTTCGTCCCATATATATATATATATAAATCCGCCTCGGTGGCGTAGTTGTCTAACGCGCTTGTCGTGTTGAGCTCGACTGCTGAGGACGGGAAGATCGAGGTTCGAATCTCGGTCGGATGAACTGGGTTGGTTTTTCCTGAATGGTTATCCACTCTCCCTCCACGCAAATGCGGGTTCACTTCCTCTTATTCACCCTTCCCAATTCCTAATCCATTAGAGTAATTAGTACTTAAAGAGTATAACCCGAACGGGTATTAAGACGCGGTGCTATATATTTAATTTATATATATATGCATACTTATGTATCTATGTATATACATATAGCTGTATGTATATGTAATACATAGTCATCTATAACTATGATAAATGTAACTTATTTACCATCTCTTATAAACATTATAATATAATTGCAAAATACGAATCATTTAAGTGATTACCCCCCTAAGCAATTGCATAATCCATGGGGATTGCATTGGAATACACTCCAATATTTATTTAGATTTTAAAAGATTACATAATCGTAAGCCAAGTTTAAAATTACATTAGATCCCTGATATTATGTTCTTCGAATTAGTTTATGATATATACTGGTATATTTGTATGTGATTACTGCCCCCCTATTATACAGTGTTAGTAGTTAGAAAAATAAGCAGACGGTTTTATAATAATTATAATATCCTCTAGGATGACATGCCACTTACTGTGATGAAGCCTTTAGAAATAGCTATCTCTTTTTATATCTCTCTTTGTTCTATTTTGTATTTGATTGTTTTGTACTGTCCTCTCTTTTACACAAGGTGTCCAGTAATAGTGTAACTTCACACCACGTTTTATCTCCCGTCTAGGCTATCTCTAATTGACATTTTAGAAAACATTCTGATAATATATGGTAAAAATCATGTATAAAATTCTGAAAAATAATAATTGGAGTTTGTTCATTCTTCTAGTTTCTTTTTACTTTATTTTGTTCAATTATTTATTTAAAAAAATTATAGTCTTTTATACCTTTAGTTATACTCAATACCATTGGGGCCATAGCTGACCCCAAGCTTAAATATATTTGTTTTCTGACCATTTTATACTATCAATGACTGTATTTTTTACTACAATATATTTATATAAACTAAATTGTAGTATTGTAAAGCCTTTTAAAATCTCAAACGTTACCAAATTATTGCATCATCTTCGGCATATATATGAATGGCAAGTCTCATGTTTCTCTTCTGGAAATAATATAGTATGCATTTGGTCGTTTGTCGCTGGTCTTTGGGACTTTATTTCTTAGGCTTCTTCAATATATTATGAATGATGTATTGTAAAAGATGGTCGCCAAATTTTCACCGAGTCTAATATTAACAAATAAGACCTGTTTTGTGGCTCCATGGTCTAAGGCATCATTAGTGCAATAAACTAGATAACCGATGATAAGGAGATAGTGGTTCAAGTCTTGGTCGGGTGTACTTAGGGTGTTTTTTTCCTAAATGGTATTATACACTCTCCACGCAAATATAGGTACTATTCCTCTGAATTAAACTCTCCTCATTCATAGCTCCTTAGCTCAATTAGTACATATGCATGTAAACTGAACAGTTTGGAAGAAGGTGTTCTAGAAATATAAAAATACACAACTATCCTGCTATCGGTGGTTTGGTAATGCTGAATTGAGGTGACAAAATCAAAACCTGACACATTGTCACAAATAACAAGTGTATTCAGGATGCCGGCAGAATCATTGCAAGATGCTTACATTCCACAAGAGAACGTCACAAAGTATGAACAGAATGTTATGTAATAAACATTCAAGTGACGCCAGGGAATTAAACTATAATGACCAGAGAGATTATTCTGGGTACTAAAGTGCTCATGATCTTGTGAATTACTCGGAGCAAAGTAGAATAAATATTACTGCAAAAATAATTTCGCACGTGGACGAGCGATAGTGTTGAAAAATAAATAACTTACAATAATAGGAGTAGTAAGAAAACATATTCTCAAGCTAGTGCGGAAGTTCATATTGATTTTTATTTCAGAAGTCAACAACAATATTGTATCATGCTGTCCATAAACATTGTAGTGTGGTGACTCTTTTGAGTAGCATGCTTTATTCAGTTAAAACAAGATAACGGGAAAGAAAAACCAGCTATAATTCTTGAATATAACACAATAGAGTCAGGAGTTGACGCTTGAGGTATGTTGATTCAGATGTACATTAGATAAAAAAATGGAAATACTTTGAGTTAGCTGATGATGCTATAATACATATTTTTAAATAAATGCCTTAAATTATTTAATTATTTGAATATACCTGAATAACATTAGAATTGAAAGGTATATAATTACAATAGAAAGGTATCTCTCCCGTAACTAAGTAAATCTCTATGAGAAACAAACCGCAACAGAATGCTTATTCTTGGAAAACATCATTAGCTCAAAAGAGGTGAAAAGATGTTTATTATGGGTTCGATTATAAAATAAGAAGCAAAATTATTATTGATTTAAATGTTCATCTTTTATTTGAACAAAAAAAATTCAATATGTGAAAATATTTTGTGAATATCTGGGGGGGGGGGACTGGGGAGGGGTTTTGTATTATATTTACTATTAAAAATTGTTTATAATAATAAAAGCTATAATCGATATACAGTGGCTCTTTGGTACTTTAAATATAAAAGTTTAAACTATATTTTATGATCAAAGAAACACAATTTCACAAGATTTTAAATAAAGTTTTATAATGTGATAATAATTCACAAGTAGAATACACAGTATTTCAAAAAGTGGTACTGGGGCTTCCATTGAACCCAATGATATTCATTGAAACAAAAAATATATCGTATTAGGAGGTTTAAAAGAAACAATGATATTTGGTGACACTGTGAATAAATTTCTAGTAGCTTTTATTTTATTTTACATTTATTATAATGCCATATAAATTTAACTTAATTATTTTCTAAAAATCCTTATTTTTATATTTGGCCAAATGGATTTCACCATCTTTGAAACCACGGTCACATCTCTTTAAGTAAATAAACTTTTAATTGAAGAGTGACCATCTTCAGAAATAGTGTACTATGATATAGTATTTATTTATGATAAATACCGTATATATATTCTTTTACCAACATTACCTTTACCATGGAGATCATTTGTTGACCTAAGTAGTGGAATTTATGTGTTTATGAAGGAACAGCTGATTGTAAAATAAAAAAACAAGGAGAATGAAGACGATGTAGCATGACCTACTTAGCCCATTGCACCGTCAAAAGCATTGCACGACGTTTCCGACATTTAACAACTACACATCCTATCAAGGGCGCGACCGCAAAAACTGATTGAGCCAACACAAGTTTGAATGTTGACCACTAGAGTGCGCGCAGTGATAGAACATTCCAAAGTGTTTGAGAAAGGAAGTGATTCCAGTTCTAGTCCATCGGAGATGGTTCCGAACAATTGAGCACATTCTCAGAGCTTAAAGAACGTGTGTTTTTTCATGCCCTTCTTCTCCCACGTGACCCAACTATGTTCTACCAACCTTGATCCTCGCCTTCCCTTTTCTCTGGGTCTAAGCATAAATAATTTCTGTATGTTGCCAAAACCAGCACTCTTGGATTTGACTCCTTGTAGAGGAGTACGTAGCCTTGGCTGTGCGTTATTGTAAATGTAAGGGAAATGTAATGTTTTGTCTTGGATAATATTCTTTATACATTCTTGATATCTTACAGTTAAAGAGAGTATTGTGATCGTTAAAAAAGTACAACTCGAGGTTTAGATGAATCTCGACATTTCATGACCCCCCGATTCCGAAAAGTGTTTTTTTGAATTTCTGTCAGTCTGTCTATACCTCCAGCAAGAGTCTAAACTATTTCACCGTTCGGGCTAAAACATAATATCTAGGGTTTTCAAAGGGTTTCCCCTAGGCATTTTTGGAATTGGATACCTAACTCTAAAATTAAGGGTAATTTACTAAAGGGAAAAAAGAGAAAGAGTAAATTTTCTCAAAATCGGCTCTAACGATGTTGATTAAATTTCATTTCAAAACATTTATAAATATTCTAAACAAAATGGCTACTCTCAATATTTCGGTAAAATGGCATTAAAGGCTACGGTCTAATGCGTAAGTTCTCACTTTTTATCTCCGAAACTATTAGAGATTTGAAATTACTTATTATGGTAAATAAGTAGATCTATTTATAGTACAAATATTTTATTCAAAAGTAATTTTTATAAAACAAATAACTTTCAAGCTAAGCGCAAATATATATATTTTTTTTTCGAACACTTAAGGCATTGCGACAGTAAAAAATATATATATATAACCTGAAATGTTGATGAATGTCGACGTCTCATGACCCCACGAACCCTAAAAACTGGTTTTTGCAATGCCATTTGTCTGTCCGTTTTCTTAAATAGGGTCTATAATTTGATTAGAATTCGTATCTAAGCGTTGATTAGGATTGTAAATAAACTGGCTATTCTCATTTCCCCATGGAGATTACTTTTAGGATAATTTACATAAGTGGATATTCCCGAATCTCCGCAACTATTTGAGATATTAAGTAAACTTATTATTGCAAAATTGTAGTACTATGAAAAATAAACAACTTTTATATGAAATATATCTTTTTATAAAACCAACTGTTTCTGAGACATTGGCTTATATATTAATACAATTTTGTCATCTTTAGTTGTAAAGAGATACTACTTATGTTTTAACGCAATAATTCTTTAATGCCATAGATTAAGAATAGAGTAAGTATCAAAAAGTGTATGTTCTCTTTCTTTCTACCTCTTAGGAGAAATGTTTGTACAAAAATGATCTATCGCTATCATTTTAGATTCACTAGTCAACATTAACCTATTTTATTGGTCAAAATCTATAAAAATTAATGAATTTAATAGCAATTACCATAATTGTGCAACCCCTAATAAAATGTCAAAAATTTTTAACTTGAAGTCGACATTGTAATACAAATTGTTGACCCATGGGGACCCAAAATCAATATTTTCTTTCTCGCTACCTTACAGTTTTGTGATCGTCAAAAAAATTGAACTCAAGAATTTGATGGATATTGACGTCTCATGACCCTCCGAACCGTAAAAAGTGGTTTTCGCAATGCCGTCTGTCTATCTATCTGTCAAACTTTCCTCGGGCTACAGCCTAAACTATTTTTCCGATCGGGCTAAAACTTGGTATACATGGGTTTTCATAGGTTTACCCCGAGGAAATTTTGTAATTGACTGTCCAAACCTAAATTTATGGGTAGTTTTCTTCTGGGTAGAAAGAGAAAAAATTGATATATTTTACCAAACTCGGATTTAACGATTTTGATTAAATTTAATTTCCAAGCTTTGATCAATACTACAAGCCAAATGGCTATTTTCAACTTTTCGTCAAAATGTCTTTAAGGATTCCGGTCTGATGCGTAAATTCTATTTTTCAGTTTTATCTTCGTAGTCCTTTGAGATATGAAATTATTTATTATTGCATACATGTGGATCTATTTATAATAAACATTTCTTAATTGAAATATATTTTTATAAAACCAAAGGTTTTCAAGCTATACAAAAATATATAACTTTTTAACTTTGCCAACACTTTAATGTAAAGTATTACGACCGTAAAAAAAAAATCTATCCCAAGGTGTCAAAATTTATAAAAGAGAAATGTAATAGCAATGCAATAACTATCAAATATCCCCTAGAAAAATGACGAAAATTTTAACTGGAAGTTAAAATTTTAATGCGAAGCGTTGACCCCCGGGGGACCCAAAATCGATATTTCTGATTTATACAAATGAAGACGTTAACTCTTTAAAATTACTATTACGAAATATAAAACCATGAATAAAAAATGATGTATGTGTGTCTAGCGGAATTTGTTCTCGGGTTTGCTAGTCTGTATTATATTACGAATTTTGAGTTATTATCTTCATTTCTAAAAAATAGAGCGAGAAAGTTCGTGTGGAGTTCCGTACCATTTATTTAATTATGTAATTATGTAGATTCTTTTTAAATTTGAAACACTCTGGTAGTGGAAATTGAACTTAAATTTGATCAGGGTTAATTTGTAAGGATTTCCAAGGACTATAATGATGAACATTAAATCATGGCTGAGATCAATATGCATCGATAGTTAAATATTGCTACACGAATTACCTTTGATCTTGTAGAAATATAGAAAAGTAATTGTAAAGTAATAATATTTAATAATTTTTGTTTGATTCAGCTTATTATAAATCTCTATTGATATTGGACTATTATGGAAGATTTTAACTTATTATTGAATTATCATAATATATTATTACGAGTAATGTATATGTTCTTTTTTATTTATTCGTGGAGGATGTTTAGTCTTTTTGAAATAATTAAAGAATTATCATTGTTTTGGTAATGACGAGATGAATGCCTTAATATCTTTGACTTTGTTTATTAGTGTAAATGGCCAAGGAAACTTTTTGGTACGAAAGATAATTAAATTTCGTGTATGAAATAACCAAGACAATAATTCTAGCTCTTTTTAGAATTGATAGGAAATTACGCCTATTTAATCTAGATTTGTTACTAATCCTATCTATTCGTGATGCATTAAAATATTAATTCCTATCATGGATGAATTTAGTCTAGTGGTTCATTCTAGTAATTTTGTAAATAGGGTCTTGTTATTAGAAAAGATGACTTTAATAATTTTTTGGACTATATAATATTATTTTATGAGTTGGTTATAAGTGAATCTCGGACTTGTTAAATTTATATTATTTTAAATAAATTTTCTGATGTTAATGAAGACCTAAATTTGAAATAACCTTTAATATTAACATTCACACACACACATATAAAGTTCGTTCACGGTAGGAGTTTACCTCTGAAAGGCCTTTTTCCCTACCAGAAATCTATTATATATAAATATATTCAATCATTAATATATTCTTAAAATATATTTATCGTATATATTATTTGTACCATCATGCATAGTTTTATATATTTTAATATATTATTATTACTATAAATAAACATTTAAAGTTGATCTCTTGCTTTTCCTTTATATTGTGGTAAATTGGTTTCACATTTTAAGAGCACCCATAGGTTATTTAACCATTAATTTATTAATTTTTCAATATATCATGAGGTTTACAAAATGAGGGCACAGAGGACGACCGCCTTATAATTGTTTCCTCAACCGGGTGAGTTGCGTGCGCTGAGTAACAGTAGTCTGTTTTCATACTGTTGTAACTGTTTCCACAACCGGGTGAGTTGCGTGCGCTGAGTAACAGTAGTCTGTTCTCAGACTATTGAAACTGTTTCAATAGTCTGTTCTCAGACTATTGAAACTGTTTCTACAACCGGGTGAGTTGCGTGTGTGTGAGTAACAGTAGTCTGTTCTCATACTATTGTAACTGTTTCCGCAACCGGGTGAGTGGCGTGCGCTGAGTAACAGTAGTCTGTTCTCATACTATTGAAACTGTTTCCACAACCGGGTGAGTAGCGTGCACTGAGTAACAGTAGTCTGTTCTCAAACTATTGTAACTGTTTCCACAACCGGGTGAGTTGCGTGCGCTGAGTAACAGTAGTCTGTTCTCATACTGTTGTAACTGTTTCCACAAAAGGGTGAGTTGCTTGCGTTGAGTAACAGTAGTCTGTTCTCAGACTATTGTAACTGTTTCCACAACCGGGTGAGTTGCGTGCGCTGACTAACAGTTGTATGTTCTCAAACTATTGTAACTGTTTCCACAACTGGGTGAGTTGCGTGCGCTGAGTAACAGTAGTCTGTTCTCAGACTGTTGTAACTGTTTCCACAACTGGGTGAGTTGCGTGTGTGTGAGTAACAGTAGTCTGTTCTCATACTGTTGTAACTGTTTCCACAACCGGGTGAGTTGTGTGCGCTGACTAACAGTAGTCTGTTCTCAGACTATTGTATCTGTTACCACTACCGGGTGAGTTGCGTGCGCTGAGTAACAGTGGTCTGTTCTCAAGACTATTGTAACTGTTTCCGCAACCGGGTGAGTTGCGTGCGCTGAATAACAGTATTCTGTTCTCAGACTATTGTAACTGTTTCCGCAACCGGGTGAGTTGCGTGCGCTGAGTAACAGTGGTCTGTTCTCAGACTATTGCAACTGTTTCCGCAACCGGGTGAGTTGCGTGTGTGTGAGTAACAGTGGTCTGTTCTCAGACTATTGTAACTGTTTCCGCAACCGGGTGAGTTGCGTGCGCTGAATAACAGTATTCTGTTCTCAGACTGTTGTAACTGTTTCCACAACTGGGTGAGTTGCGTGCGCTGAGTAACAGTAGTCTGTTCTCATACTGTTGTAACTGTTTCCACAAAAGGGTGAGTTGCGTGCGCTGAGTAACAGTGGTCTTTTCTTAGACTATTGTGACTGATTTCACTCAAACGACCGAATATGATTGTTTTATTTTCTGTTTATATTTGGGCCATCTGCAGAATTGATCATTAACGGAGGTTACATAATTTCTAGCGGTGTATTTGCATGTGAAGTGTTGATTTTAGTATCTTTGTTATTCTAATACGTTAGTTATTAATAGTTTATTAAAGATTTATTTCTCTAAGTCTATGCCCAAATATAATATCTTCAAATTGTGGATTAGAATTTTTTTTTATAAATATTGGATCTTCTGTATTACATTGTTCCTAAAATAACAAGTATGAAAATGTATTCCTTGGTGTGTAAAAAACCCTATATAGAGTGTAAATTATTGTTTGAAAAACATGATTTTTTTTCTCTAAGGGAGGCTAATTCCTTAAACAACACATTACTAAAAAATTTGTGAAAAGTGATATTAAATGAAGATAAGAATTTTTACATAAATATATCTGAGCCTTAAATTTTGCTGGAAGTTTCAACATTTGGTGAAATCTGATTAAATATCAATGAGTATAAATTTATCTTCTCCATCTATTATCGCAACTGACTGTATGCAAACCATTAGCGTGAATATAAATGATGTGACCAAATTAGTCAAGTACGAGTATCAGCAGAATTTGCTAAATTATTAAGATACCGTTTATACAAGAACGAGCTATAAATAATTTACTAGTTTGTGTGTGTGTGTGTGTGTGTGAGCAATCTAATTCTGAACTGAAAAAACGGCAATTAAAAATAAAATAGAGAAAGAAAAGTCGTTAATTACTTCAGAAAAGGAAGCAGCAAAAAATGTATACTGAAAGGTAGCAAGTGGAGGCTTAAATAATCGATCAAAAAGGTCAGCCACCATTCCTAATAGGACAGGTGAGTTAAGCTCGGTTAGTTCTAAGGAACGTATTAGTAGATATGTGAAAGTGAAAAAAGTATCGAGATTTTCCTATCGATACTAGAATATTTTTACTCGATACTTTTTTAACCTATTCTTTTACTGATATTAGTACTCACACTCAGGTATCGGATCGGTATTGAAAAACAACTTTTTTGTTATCTTCACGCATTCTTGGATTAAAAGTTTACTATTGTCAAAGAAGGGTACAAAATAGATTGAAAAAATATATTACTAATTATATTTAGTTATTAAATAACTTTCCAACAGGTACATTTTCATAAACATTTTGAAAGCTGGTATGGTAAACCTTTTATAATACCATAATGAATACTATCTATCATACCTTACAAGTTACAACACATAACATAGACGTGATAGACATAAATATACTATAATATGGTTAAATCCTTATAATTTTCACTGTTTAAATAAATATGAAAATACTATTATTATTATTATTATTATTATTATTATAGAAAAGTTGAAATTATTACTTAATAAAAACGTTAATTACTTCAGAAAAGGAAGCAGCAAAAAATGTATACTGAAAGGTAGCAAGTGGAGGCTTAAATAATCGATCAAAAAGGTCAGCCACCATTCCTAATAGGACAGGTGAGTTAAGCTCGGTTAGTTCTAAGGAACGTATTAGTAGATATGTGAAAGTGAAAAAAGTATCGAGATTTTCCTATCG
Organism: Timema californicum; assembly: GCA_902141385.1. Taxonomy (NCBI): domain Eukaryota; kingdom Metazoa; phylum Arthropoda; class Insecta; order Phasmatodea; family Timematidae; genus Timema; species Timema californicum. The sequence continues at coordinate 501,668 of CABFOW010000055.1, forward strand.
ATACTAGAATATTTTTACTCGATACTTTTTTAACCTATTCTTTTACTGATATTAGTACTCACACTCAGGTATCGGATCGGTATTGAAAAACAACTTTTTTGTTATCTTCACGCATTCTTGGATTAAAAGTTTACTATTGTCAAAGAAGGGTACAAAATAGATTGAAAAAATATATTACTAATTATATTTAGTTATTAAATAACTTTCCAACAGGTACATTTTCATAAACATTTTGAAAGCTGGTATGGTAAACCTTTTATAATACCATAATGAATACTATCTATCATACCTTACAAGTTACAACACATAACATAGACGTGATAGACATAAATATACTATAATATGGTTAAATCCTTATAATTTTCACTGTTTAAATAAATATGAAAATACTATTATTATTATTATTATTATTATTATTATAGAAAAGTTGAAATTATTACTTAATAAAAATCAGTTTAAAATTTCGATACCGATACTTACTGTGATCGATACTTTTCTTTCGACACCACATCCCTACGTATTAGTAAGCTTATAAGCCAGGGGTGACTAGGGATAACCCCCGCCTCCGAAATGTTCCAAGATAAGTGTCAACGAAGTGATCAAACTAAAATATATCTGGTTTCTAACTATTTTATTACGATCCTGGCGGAGTTGTAAGTACAAAAAAATGAAAATGCTGCCACGCAACGAATAAACGAATTGAAAATTCTATTGGCATTTTTTTAAATAATTACAAATAAACCTGAATTAAATTTTAGGAGAAGGAATGAGATCCAGCCACGACCACCAAAGCAGAATAGAAGAATTAAGCCTCGAACATATGCAAGGAGTAACGTGGTCACTTGGATTATCTCAACTAGAATAATATGGCTCAAGTACCAACATTTCATTGTAGACTATTTGTTGACTTTTGACAATAGGATTTATGTATTAATCCATAATTTAATTTTTTGAGTGATAAGATTTATAATAATTTTGAAAAGTAAGTAGTGTAGGAGGACATGAAAAAGCAAGACATTAAAAGTCTTGCTACTTCGTATCACTAACATAACATTTATGATACATATATATTCCTACATGCTACTTTACAAATTTAATATATATCTAATTGCACATAAAATTAAATTATAGATTAATACATATATCATATTGCCAGAGGTGAAAGAATAAAACACAATTTGATGTTGGTACTCAAAACAAATTTATCTAGTTGAGATAGTCCTAATAATAATGGTCATTCTTGCTGCCACTCAGGGTTTCATTCTTATATTATATTTTGGGGGTCGTGGGTGGATCTCATTCTTTCTACTCAAATATAATTTGGGTTATATAACCGGTAGTGCTAATTATTAATTCTAACTGCTTGAGAGAAGGAGATTCACTTGAAAGGCATGTGTACATCTGCTGAAATTGGGTTATGTACCTGACTATATTTTAATCTAGGAGTATCAAGGATTTCTATAAAGGGTTCAAATAAAAAGGAAAAGCTCGTAATGTTTCTTACATGTTGTTGTTAAAATGCTGCCGCACTAATACCTATCTCATTGGGATAAATTTAGAGGGCACATTGAAGTAGACACTTTTGTATAAATAATGTATTACGATAAAAATTTATAATTTAATAATAATAATAGGTATTCGGTTATTTATGTATGTATTAATACAGGCTTTGGAACTTAGGACAATGGATCCACTACCATGCCCTCTAATGACCACATGTTATATGGAAGCCTGGTTTGGGAACTAAAGCTCAAAGGATATTCTGTCTATTGGCTATCGATTTAATTCACTAAGCTGGAGCAATATTGTCATACCATAGTCCTGTATATTCCTAACATGATCCACACCGATATACATGTGAATAAATTCATCAGTTGTCTTATCTAGTTTGGCGATAATGGGTAGGTTTCGGCTCAAACAATGATCAGTTAGGATGAGGTAGTTTTCTTGAATGGTTTTCCCTTCTCCACATACGTAAATGAGAGTACCTTTCATCTAAAGTTCTACCTGTCAAACCCTAACGAACACAAACATGGCATATATTATGTGTTGATTCTGGTTAAATTCAACACATAGCGATCAACAAAACTTTTCCAGATAAATAACACTAATAATTGTGGTGGTGTAGTTAGCAGAAATAGTAGTTGCAGTAGTGTCTTTTTAGTATTAGTTGTTTGGAATATAAATATATATATATATCGACAATGGAAATATATATATATATCGACTATGGAAAAAAATATATATATATCGACTATGGTATATATATATATATCGACTATGGTATATATATATATATCGACTATTGAATTTATATATATCGACTATTGAATTTATATATATCGACTATGGAAAAAAATATATATATATCGACTATGGAATATATATATATATATATATATCGACTATGGGATATATATATAGAATATTTTGTTCTCGTCCTCAACAGTTTTATCAGAAGATGCTTTATCACTAGAACTCTTTATCATCAATGGAGGGAACTTCATTGGAAGGTAAGCTACGGTCTGATAAATTAGGGTGTGTTTGGGATGTTTTACTGTGTAGTTTTAAGTTCATGATTAATTTCGTCATTTACTTGATTTTCATGTGTTAAAGAAGAAGGTTCAAATGCCTCCACATGAATGATACAAGGATCGAATGGGAAAATACCAGTGGTTCGAAATCTAGAGATCAAATTTGCAGATATCATAGTTTGTTGACAAACTTTATTGAAAATATTTCCAAATCTGGATTTGTCAATGTACATATTACTAATGCTTTGTCTATTCCAAAATAACGTAACTTCTTGGCTGCAATTCATATGTAGTATTGCTTGGAAGGCACATCAAAATGAAATCAATAGCGTCAGAAGCTCTCACAATACTCTCATCTATGTGAGAGGTTGCTCCATCAATAATTAATATATTTATACCAGGTGGTTTGTTCTGTGAAAAGTGTTGTAGCCATTTAATTAATGTTGGCTTCATCATGCTGCTATCTTTAGTCATTTAAACTGCTGTTCCATGTGGAAAATCATCGTGCCATTCAGGTTTGCATCTTTTGCCATTAAATAAAATTGTTTGTAATATCATCTGGCCTAGTGCATTACCGCAGGCAACAATTGTCATGTTTTACTCATGTTCTGGGCTAGCTAGATGCAATATTTTTGAACCTTTTCGAGCTAGAAACATTTGTTGATTATATAAGGAAAGACGGAAACCTTTTTCATCAATGTTGAAACACAATGGGGGTTTCTGCATGAAATCTAGATCTAGCATAGCTTTGAGTAGTTTATTAAAGTAGTCATCTACAATGAATCTATTCAGCTTAGCAGCTATGGCAGGATTTATACTCTGGGACTTCTTTCTTGCTACTTCAGGATGTCTTTTTATAGATAATCCAATCACTTTTTCCATGATCTTTTTTCATTATCATTGAAATGGTTTGCTATATTGTGTATTTCACAGTAACTGTAAACAGCTCTCCTGACTGACTTTGCTGTGATAGGCATTCTGATATCCTGTAATCGATAAATTCTAGCATACAGCTCATTTTGTTGTTAAAGCGATATTACTTGACGTCTCCTTGTTACCTTTTCAATACTGCCACTCTTAATGTGTTTGCGAAAAGCTCTTATCGGAATGTTGACATATTTAGCAGCTTCTTTTACAGAACTCCCTTTAGCAACAGTTTCCATCGCATCCGTCAACTGCTGCTGTGTCCAATGTCAAAGTTTTCTGCTCATAGTGACCTGCAGATATAGAAAACCTTTTTAAATGTACTTTTAAAACCATGTTAAACACCCGGGTTATTAATAACCGACCTTCTCTTTGATACACATGGTCTAAATTATAAATTAATTCAGACTGGTTTTATAATGACAGGGAGGCTAGGGTTCAAATAGCACTCTCCTTCCACTTAAGTTCGGTCACATTTCCTCTAAATTATACCTCACTCATCCTGACCACATTATCGTAATTAATATACATCCCACTAACCCAAATTGTTAGTAAAATTCAATGAAAAGTTTTAAAAAAATGAAGAAAATATATTAATCACTTAATGGTGATATGGGAATGAAAAATTTAGCTAAGAAGAAGTGGATTATGACGGAGAAAGATTTGGAAAGCCATTGTAATAATCCCACATGGAAAATTATCCCAGAAGCATTCAGCCGGGTTTCAAACCGGTACCTGCCTCACCAATAAAGACCAAGTGTATAGTGATGCTAACAAAGCACACCACTCAAAAACCGGTGAAGATATTGGGTTACTTATTAATAAAAATATACTTACAAAAATAACGTTAAATTGGCAATCTAAACATGATGATGTAAATATAAAATAAAATTTCTAATTTTGTTCAACGGATCAATAAAGATAAAATAGAATATAACTAAAAAATGAATTAAGTAAAAGTAAGTACTTTCTTAAAGCTAAACTAATGTAAATATGTATTTTAAATATACTGCAATAGGAAAGGCTCAACCAGTTTCAAAGGTGACCCAGTTAAAACAAACACCTCTAATTTAATATAACAACTGAAAGTACAGTAAATAAGGTTTATTTTTATAATTAAAACCACATTTACCTGGGATTAACATGATACAATTCTTGGAAATATTTGAACATGAATTTAGTAAGCGTCCTTCAGTAACTTCACTCTTCGGACAACCTCGTTTGTCAACCGGCGGGAATTTATTTTATCTACTTGTTAAGCATGCACAGCACTAGATAAGTATAATAATAATAATAATAATATTTAGCACCGCGTCTTACTACCCTTTTGGGTTATACGCTTTAAGTACTAATTACTCTAATGGATTAGGAATTGGGAAGGTTGAATTAGAGGAAGTGAACCCACATTTGCGTGGAGAGAGAAAGAAAAAGCATTTAAGAAAAACCACCCCCAGTTCACCCGACCGAGATTCGAACCTTGATCTCCCCGTCCTCAGCAGTCGAGCTCAACACGACAAGCGCGTTAGCCAACTACGCCACCGAGGCGGGTCACCAGATCAGGAGCTGTTATAGATAAGTATATGCTGTGCTCTTACACCTCACTTCACAATTGCAGCTATATTCAAGTAGTGGACCACCTTGGAAGCCCGGGCCAACTTTGCCCGACTGTACCTTATATATTTGTTATTGACAATTGTTTACATTCTTTATCCATCTAGTTATTTATATTATTGTTTTCATTAATATTTTCAAAAGTTTATTTAAATATTTGGAATTTGGTTTGAATATATATCATTTAATTTTTACCAGGAAGTTATTCCATAACTTATTAAGAGTAGTAGCATTAGTAGGCGTGGCATAGTGATCAGTAATATAAGAGGTATCAGTTGTAGTAACCTTATCAAAAGTTGTATCAGTAGACGATATATTAGAATAAGTAGAAGTAGTGGTAGTAGTAGTAGTAGTAGTAGTAGTAGTAGTAGTAGTAGTAGTAGTAGTAGTAGTAACAGCAGCAGCAGAACTAGCGGAACAACAACAAATGACGCAGAATAAATAGTAGCAGAAGAAGAATACATAATTATAGCAAAAGCAGTAATAGCAAAAGTTGTAACAATAATAGTAGAAGAAACAGTGATAGCAGAAACAGTAGCAATAATAATATCAGAAACAGTAGTAGCAGAAGTAGTTTTAGCAGAAGGAATAGTAGTATTGGTAATAGCAGCAGCAGCAGTAGAAGTAATTGTGTCTATAGTAGCAACAGTACTAGCAGCAGTAGAAGTAATTGTGTCTATAGTAGCAACAGTAATTAGTTGCAGTAGAAGTAGCTCGAGAAGTAGCATCAGTAGTAGTGAATCTTTTAAGTCTTCATTCCTGATCAATAAAATTGTCTCATTCACTGCTGTTTAGGGTTTTATTAAAGTAAATCTTGTAACAATTATGAAAGTATTATTAGTAGGGACCGGACTTTGGATCCTGGGCGCTGGTTAGAATGGGCGCCAGTGTAAACACGTAATGATTTTTTACGTGAATATTCATTTTAGGAGTTGTTTAAAAAAATCATAACAAAGAAGCCTTAATCTGTTTGTATTTATAAAGATAGAGCGGCCTGAAACATGTGTGTTTTAATTGTAAAAAAAAACCACGAAAAATGTGTGTTTTTATTTTTTCCAAAACTAAAATTAGGTTAGGTTAGGTATGTTTAATGTTTTTTTATGTGTTTAGTTTTTATATTTTAAAATATCAAGTAGTCTAACTTTATAAATACAAAAAAAAATAGGGTTCCTCTGTTATGATTTCTTTCAAACAATTCCAAGAATGAATAATTCCCTAAAAACAATCATTACGTTTTTACACTGGCATCCAGTTGTCATGGCGCCCGGTTGTCTTGATGCCCAATCTTGCAAGCACCCATTTTTCCGTGCCCACAGGGTGGCACCCAGTTATCCTAGACCGACCCGACTTTGGCTATTTTCCTTTTCTTTTTCTTCATCGTAAAACAAAGGCCATTGAGAGCCTTTGTTCATTTCATGCCATTACGAATACAATGTGTTAATTTTATAGTGCTTATAATCTTCTAACCTATTGATTTTTGTCTATTTTATGAATACGAGCCTTAACGCGACTTTTACGCCTCTGGCCTCTCTTTTTCATACGGTATGAATTTTCTACTGAAAGAGAGAGACCAGTTTCATATAAATTGTAAGTTATGACATAATTGCTTGGAGTAGGCTTGAAATTGACACTTATCGATATTTAATCTTAAAAAAAAACAATGGTGGTTAAAGGCCTAAGGCGTACGTCTTGTTATAGAAACTTGATTGCAAAGTGATCGAACAAAATGTGTGTGTTTACGTTGATAATATTTAATCTTGTGGTTTTCTAATCCATTATCCACGTTATTATGTGTGTATTTTATTATATTATTACCCGCCTCTGTGGCGTAGTTGGCTAACGCGCTTGTCGTGTTGAAGCTCGACTGCTGAGGACGGGGAGATCGAGGTTCGAAATCTCGGTCAGGTGAACTGGGGGTGGTTTTTCCTAAATGGTTTTCCATTCTCCCTCCAAGCAAATGAGGGTTCACTTCCTCTAATTCAACCTTCCCAAGTCCTAATCCATTAGAGTAATTAGTACTTAAAACGTATAAACCGAACGGGTAGTAAGACGTGGTGCTAAATGAATATTATGTTATTATTAATATTATTATTATTATTAGCACCGCGTCTTACTACCCGTTCGGGTTATACGCACTTACGTTAATGTGTAATGATAGGGTGATTGTGAGATGAAATGAAGGACCTACAGTTTAACGTGGAATCCGAACCACGGTGGAGGCCTGGCATTCCTCACATTCACAAGATGTCTTGTCAGAGGTGAAGGAAGGGTTTGGTAATCACATAAATCTTTGCCGGGACCGAGGATTGAACCCCGGACGCCAGCACAGAAGTCTGACACCTTACCCCTAGACCACCAGGTCACCCTATTTTATTATAAGAATATCTCCCTAATCCTAACTGCATAGCTATGGTGTGCAACTTGTTAATAGTAAATGGATTGTTAAAATACTTAAAAATGACATATGCATACAATCTATTTATAATTAAGCACTTTGCTAAATAGCGTCTTCTCTTTCAAATCATAATCAAAACTATTTAAATGTGAATTTAAAATTAATGTTTACTATACAAGTGTACCAAATCTGGACTTTCAGTTCAACGATCCACTCATCTACAAACAACTTTGTTCGCTAAGACCAATGTCGATTTTTTTACTATTTTTTTTAAATCTGTGATAATTAACGTGCACTTACTGAACCGAAAGATTATTTCAGTACACGACTTGTAAACTTTCTTAAATTTAGAACATACACATCATCACTGTGCAAGGGGAAATCCACATTTAACCAATGATAACTTCTTTTTTTTGCCATGTTGGGAGCTGAACCAGGGTCTCTTGACTCAGAAGACAGACACGTAGCCAACTGTGCTAAGTTGTAGGACTGTAGCAATTGCCAAACTCGGTAAGCTTTTATAGACAACCTCCAGTTTTTTTCAATGATCAACCACGATTCAATCCTATCACACTGAGAAAAATGGAGGTAGACATGGAATTTTTGTTTTGTCTTGAATCCAAGCTTAATGCCAGGAGTCTTGTTGTGATTCCATTTCACGTAATTATTGTACTATTACACGCCAAATAATGGGATTACAACCGAATAGGAGCAAGGGAATAAGATAAGAGAATAGAATTCAATAATATAATTTTTTTTTTAATTTTAAATTCTAATTATTCAACATTGTCAATTTTTCAATTTAACCAATTAATTACTGCTTAAATTGTATAGTTACAAATTTAACATCCTAGTCTTGGATAATATGTAGATATAGTTTAGTCAAATTATATAATTTTATTGTGTTACACGTTCACTTGTTATGTAGTTGGTGACTCCCATTTTAATGGGTTTTTTTACTGTTTATGTTATATCCAATCTTATATGTTAATTGACGATATCCACTTGAACTTATTTTTTCTTAATATCTTTATCTATATAATAATTTACATTCAACTATAATATCATATGTAACTGTAACGTTAATGTTAAATTGACAATATCCTCTTTGACTTATCTTCTCAGATATATTCATTATAAATGTTATGTTCCACAAAAAAAATCTTATTATCTTTATCTTAAATAATATTTTACATTTAATTCTACAAATATAGCGAATATATATAATGGAACCAAATCTGGGGCAACGTGAAACTTGTTGATGACGTCTCGCGCTCTTCCCAGCTCGTGATGGGATATTTACAGTCTTCTCAGTCAACGACGTGTCTTTCACCATTAGGATGGACGGAAACAACGCAGTCTGTGCAAGAGTGGCTTCGTCCGTTCCCGCCTAGGGAAACCATCTTGTACCTGTACTCTGCGTGGGTAGTGAGTGGCTTCCTATGCACTTCAAGTTTAATTATATAACTACTTGTTGTTATTATTATTAGCACCGCGTCTTACTTCCCGTTCGGGTTATACGCACTTACGCTAATGTGTAATGGTAGGGTGATTGTGAGATGAAATGGAGGACCTACAGTTTAACGTGGAATCCGAACCACGGTGGTGGCCTGGCATTCCCTATATAACTACTAAATATAAAAATACACTTTAAGAAGTTACTATTTCTTGAGGAAGTGAAATTCAAAATAATCATTAATGGAAGATAATGTGAGTGATCTCATGAAAAAATGAGAATTGGGAGATTAAGTGCAAGTGTTTTCTCGTGAGCTATTATTATCAACCTAAGCTCCAAATTTTAAATGCACATGATTATAGATTTAATTGATCTTTAAGCCTATAGGCAATAAAACATTCAAAATTATTGTAATTGTTATAACTAAAATTTTGTAAAACCACTGATTAATTTTATAATTGGTGACCTGGCGGTCTAGGGGTAAGGTGTCAGACTTCTATGCTGGCGGCCGGGGTTCAATCCTCGGTCCCGGCAAAGATTTTATCTGATTACGAAACCCTTCCTTCACCTCTGACAAGACATCTTGTGAATGTGGGGAATGCCGGGCCTCCACCGTGGTTCGGATTCCACGTTAAACTGTAGGTCCTCCATTTCATCTCACAATCACCCTACCATTACACATTAGCGTAAGTGCGTATAACCCGAACGGGTAATAACGGGTAATAGTAATAATAATAATCTTATGATTAAATAAGTTGAACTAATCTTTTGAGGTAGGACAAAACAGGAAATAGGACCTTCCAATACATCATGGATTGAGTACCGTACCCTTTAGAGAAAATAACAGAACTTCCCTGGCTTTATTTCAACACACACGGGCTTCTAACATTAAGCAATGGGCTATTTCCATTACTACTGTTAAAATTGATGACGTCACTACTTCGACGCGTTAACATAATTCCATTCTCATACTGGAAACACATACGGACGTTAAAACCATTACGCGTCATGGAATAATCCCAGTCAGTAATCAATATCACAATTTCCCATATAGGACTGAAAAGACATACGTAGTGTGTGTAAAACCAGTAGACTACTTTCAGAGGCATACACTCATCCATGGCTAGAATGTTTTATATATTCATCGGCAAAAAAACATGATCACTAACCACTAAACTCTCTTCAAGATATTCTAAATCCTAATTAAATATTTTTAGCACTGCGTCTTACTACTCATTCGGCTTATATGTACTAGTTACGCTAATGTGCCAGGGATCAGGGAGGTTGAATTGGAGGAAGTGTATCCGCATTTGCTTGGATAGAAACAATCCTAAGTACTCTCAACCAGGAGTCAAACCCCGATTTCCAATTTTTCACTGGTTTAGCCATTGCTAATGTGACGCCTTAAGCCACGTGGCCACCAAATAAAGTTGTAAATTAAAGATCTTAAATTACAAAATCGCGAGTAACACTTACCAATGGACATGGAGAACAAGGCGTCAATCTCCTTGTCTTGTCTGGTCTCCTACTTATGTAAAGGCTTGGATCCAAACGCCGGCCAGATGCACTAAGATCATAATGGAGAAATTTTAACTGAAAATTATAATAAATCCTTCATGACGATGTAATATTTTGATATAATTATGATTATTTTTTTTCTTAAAACTTCCTTAGTAAAGTCGTTTATTTTGTTATATCTGATTTTGTTTGTGAATTCAATAAAATCCAATGTGATAGACCTGGTATAGAAAAGCCATTGCTACAAATTTGTAACTATAAGCTTTACGTTACTAATTTTTATTTAACAAGTGAAAATTACAGTTCTGTATATCGTATTGAGATATTTCATATTTTTTATTTAGTATGAAATTATAATTATGGTTTATATGTTATATTTAACAAAAAATTATTAACTATTAATTCTTGGATCACTTAAGGAAATAACCACGATTTAATTTATATATAAATGTTTAATATTATTTTTAATTCATCTTTAATTATTATTAACTAGCAACTAGAAAATTATGATATGTAATGAAAACTTCTTTTGATAGAATAAACATAGTGACCTACGGTTTAGCAGTAAGGTGTCAGACTTCTGTGCTGGGGATACGGGGTAATATCTTCGGTCCCGGCACAGATTTATCTGATTGCCAAACCCTTCCTTCACCTCTGACAAGACGTATATTAATCACAACTTGTGAATGATGTAGAATGCCAGGCCTCCACCGTGGTTCGGATCCCACTTTAAACCGTGGGTCCTCCATTTAATCTCTCAATCACCATACCATTAAACATTATTGTAAGTGCGTACAACCCAAACGGGTAGTAAGACTCGGTGCTAATAATAATAATAATAATAATAATAAAAATAATGATAGAGGACACAATATGGTTTTATCGCTAGTTTATCATGAAATAAAGAGACATATCCATGTTTTCTAAAGTTATTTGGAAATTCCATTACAGTTATTTAATGTGGTAGACACGTAGTTACATCAATACGAATATTAATTTTAAGTATGGTTCAATTCAACAATAGCACTAGTTGTTTGTGTGAATGCCAACGAAACATTAGCCATATAATTAGAATCGCTATTTGTATATCGTACATTAACTTGTTATATTGAAAAAAAGTGTAAGCCAAATTCTTTTTGGGATTTAGCAAATTATTATTATTATTATTATTATTATTAGCACCGCGTCTTACTACCCGTTAGGGTTATACGCACTTATGCTAATGTGTTATGGTGGGGTGATTGTGAGATGAAATGGAGGACCTACAGTTTAACGTGGAATCCGAACCACGGTGGAGGCCTGGCATTCCTCACATTCACAAGGATTTAGAAAACAATATCGTTCATTAACCTAGCTATTTCCAGCACTGTGAGCAGTTTCTAGAAATATATGGCGCCTTAGTAACCATTTGGTTAGTATTTAACAACACTAATTAGTTAGGGATTAAGAGAGTATAATTTAGAGGATATGTTCCTGTATTTGCGTAGAGAAAGAGGGGAAAACCATTTAGAGAAAAAAAATATTAGACCATTTGACCAACAAAGAAGATCTAGCTATTCCATTTCACCACACATTAGTGCTATCTATTTTGCCCACATTTATCAATGGGACCACAAAGGTTGAATTTATAGTCTTATTTTTGGTTTGGTTTTCACCGCGTCTTGTCAGCCGTTTGGGTTCTAACCATAAATTAGCTACGCTAATGAATTAATAATGAGGAAGGTATAGTTTTAGTACCAATGTACCCACATTTTCGTGCTTGATGGTGATAAATAATTTAGGAAAGAACACTTTAAGTTACACCCAACTGGGATCTAAGCCCAGACCTTCCCATCATTGCTAAACCTGAATAGATGATCTTGAAAATTTGGCTGCCTGACCACCGATCTGGATAACGAGGATGTAAGTTGTCATTATATTTCAGCGCATGAGTGGAGTGGGGTCATTTTTCCACGCCTCCCTCGTTAAGAAGCTTACACAGAGGTCTGAGTCCAACACTGGAATGGCTGAGCATATATCCCGGAGTGAAACTGGAGATTGGATCGATGGAACTCAACCGTAGTATTACGTCACGCCACGCCACTGAAGGAACGGATATATCTGACTAGCCCATCATTTACCCGGGCCATTTCTTTTCCCGACACGGAAATAAAAGTAAAAGGATCCAAACGGCGAACACATTTCATTACAGCTAAGACTCAAGTTTGATTCAGTTTGAACTCTTAAGAGTTAGTTGTCTCGCAATGTTTGTTAAGGCTCTAAGGATATTTCCAGATATCTTTGACATGTTGGTAACACAAATATTTTTTACCGCTCTATTAAGAGTTTTAAAACTATGCGAATCATCTTATTCACATTCAAGTGACCAAAAACAATATTTTTATTTATATGAGTTTAATTATTTAATTTTTTTAAAAACATCTTGAAATACTATTTTTATTTAGTTAAGTGTTTTAATTATTGAGTTTAATTTCTGATATTAACTTAATTTAAAGAAGGATTTTCCAATACCATATAAATATTAAACTACCATTTAATTCAATATCGGTAGTCTTTGTGGTGGCAAAGTTCTCGCCTCAAGCCTTGATCGATGTTCGTGGGTTAAAACCCAGCCTGGGTCAACAGTTATTTCTCGAGTGATAAAAATGCGTAGCACAACTTCCTTTGGAGGGGAAGTAAATCCGTTTGCCCCGTGTTGACTGTGGCATGTAAAAGAACCCTGGAAGAAGTGTGGAAAGATCTATCCCTGCAAAATTGGTAGCCACTTTCGCTCTCTCGCAAATAAAATTCTTGTGTGCTGATATAATTAATCTGTTCAGAAACTGGAGGTGAAATAGCTCTAATTAATAAAATATATGAATATTTAAAATTATTTATTATAGCCTTCACACTAAAAATATAGTATTGGTCAATCAACTAATGTAAGTACTAAACGATAAATAACACTACCTCTTAAAACTCTTAAGTCATTATATTTTGACATTTGAAAGGGAATACCAATCCACTCAAAGATCGTCAAGGAAAATTAATAATGCTACCCCCTAAAATCTTAGAATCTTTTGTTTGGTGACAATCACTTCTAAAACCTACGGTATTATTATTGATGAGGTTATCTTAATAGAATCTCTAATGTGAACAACTTCCTTAACAGATGTATTTTAGCTTCAATGGTTATCCTACTAGATAATTACCTCTTTGAAATCTGGGCCTACTTTTTTAAGTGTTGCTCTCCCGCGCAGATAGAGATGAAATATTCCGTGACATTTCCAATCATAAACATTTCCATTAAAACTTCATATTATTAAATCACAGGGAAGGTAAATGTATTAGTACAGGCTTTGATTATAATAATGAATTACTAACATATTGGTATATTGTCATCAGAATAGGGGAATCATGACATAATAACACTTTGGCGTTCAACCACAAAGATATGTAGTTGATGAGATGAGATCTGGATTCGCTGTTATTGCTTTGTCTAACTTATTAATTATTATTATTAGCACCGCGTCTTACTACCCGTTTGGGTTATACGCACTTACGCTAATGTGTAATGGTAGGGTGATTGTGAGATGAAATGGAGGACCTACAGTTTAACGTGGAATCCGAACCAGGTTGGAGGCCTGGCATTCCCCACATTCACAAGATGTCTTGTCAGAGGTGAAGGAAGGGTTTGGTAATCAGATAAATCTGTGCCGGGACCGAGAATTGAACCCTGGCCGCCAGCACAGAAGTTTGACACCCTACCCCTAGACCGCCAGGTCACCAACTTATCAATTGATTATATTTCTGGAAGTAATTCTCTTGGGATAAATACCACTGAAGTCTAGGGCCTAAATTTCAAAACTTTGGCTGTATCAATTTTACTATTTTCTATTACTTAACATGTGTAAAATTGGACAGTAAAATTTATAAAGTAGATTTATTTTCGGAGAAAGAATACTAAAAGTTTAACCTTGTGTAATCAGGCTGACACCTCACATAATTTAGATTAATGTTGTGTTTAATATCATTCCTAATATAACACTAATGGCTGGTTGCGCACACAATAATCAGTGGCTTGATCAGTTATCAGATGTAAGTTGATCTCCAATTAGTGTTTAACACCTCATTTTCAGTTGCGCCATTAACAACAAGGAGGCGGTGGTCGGATCAAATCTCTGGACAAGATAACCAGCCAATTCTCTCTCATCCCCTATCGTCATTTTTAGCACTACTTTTTACTGCCCATTAGAGTTTTACGCTCGTGTACTAATTACACTAAAGGGATAGGGACAAGGTAGGTTGAATTTAGAGGAAGTTTACCCTCATTTGCATGAAGAGAAGGGGAAACTATTTAGGAAAAACAACATCAGTACACCCGACTGGGGTCGAACAACAATCTCCCCGTCATTTATTGAAATGAATATATACATAACAGTCAATTTATGCTACCTAACACCAAAGTTTATAAGTAATATTCAACATTATGAATAAATTTAGATAATTTCAGAGTCAGATATTCTAAAAATAAAGTTTTTTTTAGTGTTGTCATGTTTGTTATACTTGATTATTTGATCGAATTTGTGGTCAGGTGACTTTGTTGCCACCCATACTTTTATTGATCTACGTTCAAGCTGATTAGAAATCCTGTGAGTGTAAAATAAGTATACTATTTGTGATACTGGTCGTTAGCAAAATTACTAACAATATATTTAATTCTTGGCTTCAAGTTGATTTATAAGGCATTGTAAAAGGTGTTCGGTTTTGGTCTAATATAGTTAAAAAAATCGTGTTCTGATATGATCCGGGTCTTAGAACGAGCACGTAAAATATCCCTTACAAAATAAAAACCACGATAAATCTCAGGGTTTTCAGGGAATCAAATCTTTTCCCTTTGACCTTTGCCTTTGACTGTTTCCTTTGATTGTCAAGATCAAACCTGGCTAATTTTTTGCGACACAAACAAAATTTACACTTAAAGATACGTTTCACTTAGACTATATATTATTTTAAGTTTGAGAAATGTATCAATTTTAATAAATATTTGTTTTAAAAGAGAATAGTTTTTTCATTTCACTAACGGTGTGTAATGCCAATTTCATAAGCTTTATTTTTTGTGCTCCTTGCCTTAAAAGTTTGGGCTAGGTCTATATTTGCATTAATTGTGTAGAATAGAGGTAAGTACAATTTATATAAAGTGTATTTGCATTTGCGAGAGGGTGGAGAGTGGGAAGGATTTAAAGAAAAATCACTTTAGCACAACTGATCGAGATTCGAGCCCCAATTTCCCTATCACAAGCAGACCATACAATACGATATTTAAGCCTTTTAAACTTATTAATTGTAATCAATTTGTTCGTATTAATATTTTAATCTATTATTACACTCATTGAGCCTAAGTAAGGAAATATTTGGCTATAATAATTTATGCTAAGATAAATTGTATAAACCAAAAAAAATCTTACCCACATACATAAGGACGCATCGGGGTATTTTATATATTATAAATGAACCAAAGTTAAATAAAAATAATAAAGTGGTATTTGAGAAAATGTCCAATCCTTGATTATTTTTATAACTGTATTGGGTTCCCTATTTTAGTGTGGGAATATTTTATAGCTTAGAACCACGTCCTGCCAACCATTCGGGTTTTACGTTTAAGTAATAGTTACGCTGATGGTTTAGGAATTGCGAAGGCTGAATAGAACAGAAGTGAATCCACATTTGCGTGGAGGGAGAGTGGAAGACCATTGAGGAAAAAACCACCCCCAGTTCACCCAAACGAGATTCAAAACTCGATCTCCCTGTCCTTGGCAGACTATTTCAACACTAGACTAGCACGTTAGCTAGCTACACCACCGAGGCGGGTGGAAGTATTTTACATATGTGATATTATTTATATATTTCCCTTTATAATATTTTTATCACCGGGCCCTACTACCCGTTCGGGTTGATAAGATTATATACCAATTGCGCTAATGATTTAGGAAGGTTATATTTAGAGGAAGTGAACCCCATTTGCGTAGAGGAAGAGTTTTAAACTAATTTGGAAAAAAGCACCTTTAGTACACCCAACCGAGATTCAAATCACGATCTACCCGTCATTAGCAGTCTAGTCTACTGCGAGGGGGATACTTTATACCAATAGTCGGTGACCTGGCGGTCTAGGGGTAAGGTGTCAGACTTCTGTGCTGGCGGCCAGGGTTCAATCCTCGGTACCGGCAAAGATTTATCTGATTACCAAACCCTTCCTTCACCTCTGACAAGACATCTTGTTAATGTGGGGAGTGCCAGGCCTCCACCGTGGTTCGGATTCCACGTTAAATTGTAGGTCCTCCATTTCATCTCACAATCACCCTACCATTACACATTAGCGTAAGTGCGTATAACCCGAACGGGTAGTAAGACGTGGTGCTAATAATAATAATAATAATAAATCAATAGTCACCAAATGGTGAACAGTGGTCCGTATCCAGACAGCAGGGACATTTTAAGGACCTTGACGAGATAGCAATAAACATAATAAATTATGCTATTTTCGTGGTGGGCGGGTAGTAGACATGGAAGGCCAGCAATAATAAACAAGTAAAATAACTAAAAGGAAAGTGTTACCACCCACTCTACTACCTCTTTAGCTACGGCCACACTAGACTAAAAGGAAAGTGGGGGTAAGCTACAAAAAGTTAAAGATGAAAGACATCAGCAACAATTTGGTAACAATATGAATGTTTTATTTAAAATAATAACAACTTAAACAATAATTTATATGGCCTCAAAAATCCATCAGGGGTTGTGTTGAAAATCATATTAAACAAAAGCGCAGTATTATCATGCGAATGTGTCCAAACATGAAACTTAGGTCAGTCTGGAAGAGACAACCACTCGATCCAACAACACAATGTCAGTTTCACAACAGTGAATAATGACAAAACAACCTAAAGTGTTTACTATCCGAGCAAATTACTTTATAAATGTCCAGTCAGATATTTATTGACTACAAAAAAAATATAACCTAGTGGGCATCTTTGAAATTGGTACGAAAGTTATCTGCTATGCTACATTGAAAGGGACCAAAAAAAAAGGGAAGTTAAATTTAATATCATACGGATATTTCGGGGAACACAAGAGTTTGGCTTACGGACCATAGGTCCCACGGGACTATTAAATGTTGACACAACTACGGACGTTAACAAAATCCCTACTTGTTTATAAAAATTATATAACATACAAAAGAAGTCAAGATAAACCTCAAATAAGTTCAATTACATAATTTGGAAAATATTCAAAGTCAAAATCAATTCATTAGC
Source organism: Timema californicum (assembly GCA_902141385.1). Taxonomy (NCBI): domain Eukaryota; kingdom Metazoa; phylum Arthropoda; class Insecta; order Phasmatodea; family Timematidae; genus Timema; species Timema californicum. The sequence continues at coordinate 519,395 of CABFOW010000055.1, forward strand.
AAAATTTTACGTTACTTTACCAATCAATTCAAAATAAGAAAACATTGTCAAAATATGAGTTTACATTAACAGCTAAATTCAGAAAATTCCATTAAAATACTTCTAGAGAAATTAGTTCAAAAATATGGCAATCTGATAAATTCAGTGACCTCACTGACACTAGCGCCTGATTGGCGGAAAAAAATATTAGTTATCTCATTACAAAATTTAGTATTACAAACAATATTAATTTTAGCGAATAGTTAACGTTGCCTTTTCAGGTTTATTCCAATAAATACGTTACTTTAATTTCAAAATTGAACAAGCCATAGTTCAAGTCTATTAAAATAATAGCGATGAAATAAATATAGAGAGAATACGAAATCATCCTTAAAATGTCAGAGTCCAGGACCAGACTTATCCTGACGGCGTCTAATAAAATATCCTAGGACATGACCTCTCCTGAAGGCGTCCAATTTAATATTCAAATCGTCTTCAGAATCACCGGGCTTAAATAGTGTTTCTAGTCGCCTGGGGTTGAAGGGGGTGAGGGGGGGTTGTCCTTACAAGTCGTTGACGTCCTATCGGCTACTTTGATGGCTGAAAAACAGCACGTACACAATCAATCAAGCTTGTATTGGCAGGCCTGACTAGAGCACCAGTGACGTAACACACATCACGCGCTGTCTTGGTGGTAGATTCCGTCTTGCCCGCAGGGTGGCAGGTTAGTCGTAATTCCGGTACTGTTGTGAGCGTCATTCCTGAGTCCCATCGGAATCACTAACTCGTAAGGTTGGCACATCAGATGCAGTTAGACCAAGGCTCGTTAGTCCAACTCTTCAATCTAGGACGTGGCGAGTATAGTCCAGTCTTGGAGGTACAAAGGGTAGGTACATAAACATTTTATTTTTGATTGCAGGGAGTTTATACTTGTTTGATATGGCTTAGTATTGTAGACAGATGCTACATTGGACTACAATAGAGAAGGTTTCTATTGCAGGAAGTTTATTAATATTGTGGTTTCATACTTAGTGGGTAGTATGACTTGAAGATTAGTACGGGAGGTGGTATTATGTAACATCACCAAATGTTACAAAAGTAAATTACGTTTTTGAATTAGAATAGCCTTATAGAGCTTGAACTTGAGTCACTGTAAAAGTTTGGCTGGACCACGGATGTGTCTAGAGTTTTTAAAATGGACCCCTATCTGAAATAACTGGGGACCCCTGCCTTATACCATGCGGCCACTTAAACGGGCCATCTTATAATCTAATGAAATTATTTAATGTTTTATACCAGCTCCAGAATATATATATATATACTAAAAGTAACATATATTCAACATGTATTTATTTATATTAATTTTCATTGTGTGTCTGACTGTATGTGTGTGTGTTAAAGTAACTCGTTCTTGAAGTTCCTGGTATTTCTTTAAAACTTTGTAGCGTTAAATTCGTTATTTATATTGTCTCAATTACTAGTTAAACTCATTTACACAAAGAATTAGCAATGAGATAAACATTATAACACTACGAATATGAGTGGTTCCACAAAAGTAGGCCAATGTACACGTAAGTTGTCTTTCACTTTAAATCAAACAAACATGATACACACATATGAGCTCCATATTATTAGTCAATTATAGTATATATGTATACATATATTTAATAGGTCTAATCAGTCTATATTGGAAATAACATCCTTATTATATTAAACACTGGATTTTATGGGCAAATAGGATAGTAGTTGACCTGTCCATAAAATAAGAAAATTTGTAAAATTGGGGTTAAAAATTAGTGTTGGAAAATACAAGAAAAAAATTGGTTCGCGTCAATAATGCTATTTTATTATAACAAAGTAAGTAGCTTATTATTATTATACAACACACATTTAAAAGAATAATGCTGCCTTTTTATATAATTTTGTTTATTTATCAATAAAAAGCCCCTGTATTTGTTAGCCACTGATACCACACTTTCTATATTTTTAAAAATTATTTTCAATTTGGTACTCAAACTAATATGAGGTACGTTTCCTTGGTTGTGACATTGTAAACACGCATAGTACAGTAATGATGCCGAAATAAACACACGTAAAACACTAAACCATAGCTACACACACACTTCTCAACATATTGTACACGAATCGCCTAGTGTGCTCCAGGAATGATAAATAAACCAAGCTGCAGAACAACACGCAAGTCCTAAAACCATATGAAACAGATTTTGATCGGTGTGCATTAGGAGGGGATATTGAAGGGGAGATTCATGTTCTTTCTCTGCCACAAATACTCGGATTTTACGTACTTGTTGACCACTGTACATAAAATCGTTAACGACAGAAGCTGTCCATTAAATCCGAAGTACATATAACACATGTCAGTCAAATCATGGTTTTGATATATTTGTATACTTACATTTGCTCCACATCAGTACTTGCATGATCTGAGGTGTCACTTGAAATGTATTTGATTGCCGGTGACAGGAAGGCAAGGGTTTGAATCCCAGCCGAGTGTTCTTTGGATAGTTTTTTTTTATTACAGTTTTAATCGCATTAATTTAAATATTCGTTTACCTCGGGTGGGGAGTAAGACGATTATAATAAAAACTAACGTTTGATAATTAATTTCCTTTCATTTTGTTAGTGCATGGCCGTTGGAAACCATATCTAAGTCTACTTAAATTTAATTTTACTGAACAGTCATTTATAATCTGAAATATATTATATCGCTCATGTAGTTAAAACCAAAGTGATATATACCCTGGAAGCCCTCAGATATTGGATAACTCTCCGACCACAATAACCGTTGAAAATTTATTGGAGAATCCACACATCACCGTAACCTATTCGTTTCGTGGTGTGAGGTAGAGTTTAGAATATTCCAACCATCGTATAATCTCCTCCCTGGTATCAGCTAGTGTAAACCGTATTTCGGATAGCTTATTTATAAATTAATATTATATCATTTAAAACGTAATAAATAATTAGTATAGCATGTTGCTAAGCAATAATAACTGCTTCACGTCAAGCAGTCTAGACAAACTTTTTTTAAGGCATGCGCTTATCTAAAAAAGCACAATATTAATAATATTTAGAAGTATGTAGAGTAAAAAAAAATCAATTTTATATATTTAGAATGATACAATTTCTCCTTCGTTTAGAATGAACTATCATGGTTTTAATATACAATGGATGTATTAATATTAATAATCTATTTTGATCAATTAAATTATACTTATGATTTTAAAGAGATTAATATTGATTATCATACTATTTAATAAAATCCTGTTGACCTGGCGGTCTAGGGGTAAGGTGTCAGACTTCAATGCTGGCAGCCGGGGTTCAATCCTCGGTCCCGGCACAGATTTATCTGATTGCCAAACCCTTCCTTCACCTCTGACAAGACATCTTGTGAATACCAAAAATTAAATATAACAAAGTTCTTGTTGTGTACTTTTAGCTGTTACATTACAATTAATTACAAAGGTAATTGAATGCAATTATATAAGCCAAATGTGACAAATCGTTAGATCCTGTTTCTAAAATCTTCTAAGTTCTTAAAACAGTCTTAAGTAAACTACTTTAAAAGTATGTTTCTCCTTAAAATAAGAATATAGCTTTATTTTTAATGTCATCAAATACATTTTTTGCGTATATAAGATTTTTGAAACTCATTCACAAGTAAACTATCTTCTAATGAATTACTGAAATCATTACATACATTTTCAAAAAAAATTGAATTAAAAACTAACTCATCGGTCAATTACACTTAATTTGAGGTCAAAGGTTGAAATAGAAAAAAACAACTATGGGTTACCCTATACCATCTAGATAACAAGTTTAACAAAATTCATCAAACCATTTAAGGTCTATGACCAGGGAGACACAGGTAGAGTAAAATGAGGACAACCAGAATTCTAAAATAAACTTTTTTTTAAATTTGGGTTTGCATAAAGCGTAGGTAAATATTCATCTTAATATCGGAATTAATTTTTTTTTACAACTACAAGACTTACTCTTAATATGAAAAAGTAAAAATCGAAGCCCAAGCTGGCGCCCATCTAGGAAAGAAACAGCTTCTGCTCACATAGCTCGGTGAACCGTCCGTTCTTTGTAAAAGCATAAATCTCATTTATTCAATATATTTCTGAAACATGGTATATTGTTTAGTTCACGCTCTTTGGTAAACTGTTGTTTTTTTTACATCTTTCTGTTAATTTTCCTATCATTTCGTTTCAATCATCTTATAAAAGTGCTAAGGCAAATATTTCGTTCATTAGTTCACTCGGTTTGGGGGCTAT
>CABFOW010000055.1:523919-549026 GCA_902141385.1 Timema californicum
TCTCTTCTAATGCAAAAACCAGTACACTTAATCTAAATATAACCTTCACTATTACTAAGACCCTAGGTATAATAAATACATACTCGTACAACCTGAACGGTTATTAAGACGAGGTGCTAAAAAAAGTGGCTGACATAAATAGTTTGGGATTGAAACATTTAGCTCAGGTCTGTGTACTAGGAAGATCAATAAACAATTTAATATATGGATGATTAACATCCTATTTTGATATTATTATTTATTTAGCACCGCGTCTTACTACCCGTTCGGGTTATACGCTTTAAGTACTAATTACTCTATTGGATTAGGAATTGGGAAGGTTGAATTAGAGGAAGTATACCCACATTTGCGTGGAGGGGGAGTGGAAAACCATTTAGGTAAAACCAGCCCCAGTTCACCCGACTGAGATTCTAGCCTCGATCTCCCCGTCCTCAGCAGTCGAACTCAACACGACTAACGCGTTAGCCAACTACGCCACCGAGGCGGGTTATTTTTATATTGTTTTGATGCGATTTAATTGCGAGAAGGAAGGGTCAAAATGCTAGTGTAAGATAAGTTTATGAAAGTACTTTTAGTACTTTCGGTATTAGTAAGATGCCTACCATCTTCTGGCACACAGTAAATCGGGGCGGCACAAGTCTAATTCAACACACAGAATACGATGTAAACTAACAATTATAAAATGCTAGAATGCATTACATAATCATGTAAATTTCACCAATTATATTTTAAAAATATTTTCTGAAGTATTCAAGTCTAACTTACAACCTTGTTCAACAAGAATTCTCATTCATTTGACTTAATACCATGAACCAACATTTTGTTTGAAGATATCAAGTAAATCTTACAATTTTTTTATCACATATTAGTACCCTTTTGTGTTTTTTAATACAATAACTATGCTAAGTATTAGGGGTGGAGAAAGTTAGAATGGTGTAGGTAATATAAATGTATTTGTTTGGAGGAGAAATGGTATTTGCTTTTCAATTAAATACATTATTGATTAATACATTAGTCGTAAGGGATGTAACTGGTAACGTGGTTTACCTGTGTTTATGTGATTTATAAGCCATGACATTGAGTTTCGTGGTAAAATGTCAAATTTTACTCACAACATGGTAAAATCAGAAGCTTCATTTATTGATTTACCAGTTAATCTGATGAATTTTCTATACATAATATCAAATGTTACTTACAACGTCGCTCCATGAGAAGCATAATTTATTTTATGAACCAGCTATGTTAGGAAATATTGTCTTGGGATATTAATTACAATGTTTTTTGCACTGAAGCTTCATTTATTGGATATACTGTCGTATCACGCCAGTCTCTAAACTTGAGTTGGGGAACTAGCAAGTTAGCGTCAACTCTAAATCCTTTAAAGAGACCTCAGATGTTGATACAGAAGAAGTAATATGTTAGACTTTTAATATCAATATAACCAAAAATAGAGAACACGTTGGTATTCCACAATAATAACTATCCAGCTCGTACTACATACAATCAGTATGAAAGTTACCAGAGAAGAGCGTGAGATCTCCTAAAATTGGAGGTTTATAAATCTCCCTTTGTTTATCTGTTGAAGTTTTACTCTACGCAGTTCAAGTAGCGTAACGAGTATTTAGTGGTGAAACATGTGACAGTGGTTATTTCCACTGTTTGAGCACTGTGGACTCAAAATATAAAACTTGGTTAGGGAAACGCTTGAAAATATTATTTAATCACTCGGTTCCAAAATAGTTTTAATTTGTGAGATCAAAGCTTTACTTGGAATATACTCTTATATCCTACAACATCTTAGTTTCACCTTTCTTATACTACGTTGCCTACTTCTTTGTATTTTAATTTTTATAACGTTTACATATTAAATACATTTAATTACCTGGTGATACAATATTTATTGCTCTAAGAGTCTAAGGGGTAGTAATAATTATTTGACCGCCTAGCTATATCACAATACTATCTGTGTAGTGAAATATCGTCATAAGATATTACTTTTAACGTTTTTCAACCAGAATAATAATACTAGTAATATTTAGCACCGCGTCTTACTACCCGTTCGGGTTATACGCTTTAAGTACTAATTACGCTAATAGATTAGGAATTGGGAAGGTTAAATTAGAGGAAGTGAACCCGCATTTGCGTGGAGGGAGAGTGGAAAACCATTTAGGAAAAACCACCCCCAGTTTACCCGACCGATATTCGAACCTCGATCTCCCCGTCCTCATCAGTCGAGCTCAACACGACAAGCACGTTAGCCAGCTACGCCACCGAGGCGGTTTTTTTTAACCAGAAGCCTTACATATTTGATTTCCCAGCTGTGTATTTAAATAGGCATTTGTTTATTTCCAGACTCCATGGCAGCCTATCAGAAATGGCCTGGACATTGTGAAGGGTTTGGGAAGTTGAGTTTAGCGTGACGGATCCATGACGCGGGGGCGGGGGAAGGGTAGGAGCCTACCATCACGTTACAAACAAACACAAAATGTTGTGTACCCGTAAAATATAATCGTTATTAGTTTTCATGAATGAATACAGAATTTGTTTCATGTAGAAATATAATATTTATTAGTTGAAAATGGAAAATCCCTTTTTTTTTTCTCTGAGAGTTATCATAAACCATATCAACTCTAGGCTAGAATAATACCAAAAATATTAAGTTATAGCTGAAAAAATTATTTCAGAATGAATTCTGTTGAAATGGTTGTTTAAATAAATGCAAATGTGTCCAAGCAGGGTTTAAACCTTTGTCTTCTGGAACTACTTTAGGAACACTCATATTGACAAAGGGATTCAAGCATAATTCTTGAGAAGAATGTTTTGAATAACTGTCATAGTCTCGTTCTCAAATAACACAGTCACTATATTAAATGTTTTTTGTATACTAGATATTAAAAGTGCTCTTAATTCCATGTAATATTTAACCCTTAATCCAAAGCATAGAAATTAACCGGCATTTACGTGGAAAGCGAATGTAAAAAAATAAAACAATTTATTATGTAAATAGGGTGACCTGGCGGTCTAGGGGTAAGGTGTCGGACTTCTGTGCTGACGGCTGGGGTTCAATCCTCGGTCCCGGCATAGGTTTATCTGATTACCAAACCCTTCCTTCACCTCTGACAAGACATCTTGTTAATGTGGGGAATGCCAGGCCTCCACCGTAAATGCCAGGCCTCCACCGTGGTTCGGATTCCACGTTAAACTGTAGGTCCTCCATTTCATCTCACAATCATCCTACTATTACATATTAGCGTAAGTGCGTATAACCCGAACGGGTAGTAAGACGTGGTGATAGTAATAATAATAATATTATGTAAATAACCCTCCTCCATTAAATATAGCTGAGAATTTGGTGTTTCACGAATTAGACCACGTGACCACTAGTGCAGATGAGCTCCTTTTGAAAAGGCGTTGTTTCAGATTAGCTCACAATTTTTAGCTATTACAGAGCATTCCTTAATTTAACGTAATTTCTGCAATGAAGCACGTTCTTCTCAGTGTAAGTAAGTTGTGGTACCTCTTAACGATTTGAGTCGATTGAGGCGATGAGATAGCTCATTGACACACCAGCCTGGATAAAAAGCCCTGAGCTAGCTAATTGACACACTATCTTGGACGAAAACCTTGATAGTTCATTTGGTAGAGTGGTTGGCGCATAGATCGAAAAGTCAATACCGGTGTCATTGAGATCAATTGATCATATACCACTGTCTTATTGCTTTAGGTACTTTCCGGTCGGAAAAGAGATCCAAGGAAATCTTTTATCTCTGTTAAGGTGTGCGTGTAAGAAACGCGAGCTATGGCAAGTATTTTTTCAGTTTTAATAGCAAAACGTTATTATTGAAAAAATAAATAATTCATTTCTCCAGTAGAAACAAAGAGATTAATTTTCTTCACTTTATTATAACAACAGTAGTAGAATATATTTGTCACGAGCCTAGCGGAACTAGATGGATAACTTTTTAATGAAGAGAGAAAGTTTTTATTGAATTCCAGGGCAACCTTGATAGATATTTAAGAACATTGTTATCTCAACATGTTATTAAAATTAAATTATAAGTTTATACTGGAGAATTATTTTATTAATTTTGACTAAAAAAATGTTTTTATATAAAAACTGCAAAAACACTGCCATTAAGTTATTTAACAATTAAATTGGGAGTGTCGGGAACAAGAATTAATGGCATTGTTTTATCAGCTTTTAATAAACAGTACTACTCTATATCAAAATGCATATACAAGTTTATCAAAAGTTATACCAAATTGTACATAAAAGTTTATCAAAAGTTGTATCAAAGTGCACATAAAAGTTTACAGGTGTGTACGAAGCTTCGTAATGTCGAAATCTAATGTCAAGTCTAATTAGCTTTATCTTCGAACAATAATTTTAGCATCTTTGAAATATTTCAAAGAAATGACCAAACTTTGATGTAGTAAATATATTTGAGATATTCCACAAAATAAGACATATTTCAACATTTTATAATCCTTTATAACAGCTATTAAAAAGTATTTTTATCCAAAATTATAGATTCAATGACAGCTTAATATAATATATACATTAATTACGCCAGCATAAATAATATAGTGTTTTATTTTATACTCTAAGCCTTTCTCTTTACCTAGATGTAATTATTCTACATAAGTTAGATTACATTTACACTGAAACTAGCTTGATGGACTACACTATGATCCTATCCTACAAGTTACAACATAGTGGAACAATATAAGATAAGTTTGCTAACTCTCAGGGTAATCGAAGGGTACCTAATGACTATTTTAAAAATTAAAAATCTTGTTATGGGACACCAACGTAAATCTTAACTTAGACTTCAACCTAGACTTCACCTCGCAATCAAAAATTAGCCTTCACATTCCCCTAAAAAATAATTATTATCAATTTCTCATCAAGTAAGCGAAAACCTTAATTTTATAAAGCCAACATTTTAAAATATTAATCTAAAATTGACTTCACCAATAATATTTATATTATTTCACCATACACACTCGTGCTATGAGCAAATAAACTCTACGGGGTTTCCACAACTTAACTCCCTATTTTGAATGTATGAATTATGGTTTATTTTTTTCTAAAATTTAACATATTCATAACGTCTCATTTGATAAACTAGTCTAAACGATTAATATAAACCATCGACCCTATCAAACACAAAAATATAATAGATCTAATATCGAAAAGCGAAATTTAACGACAAAAACACCAGTTCATCTAATGACCGATTAACAGGGATGTGAGATACGTGATAAGGCTTGGAAAAGAAATATTATTGAAATGTTTTCTCTGTATTATTCATCTGACAACGGAAAAATTAGAAATTATATTTTATTACTGTTTTTAAATTAGTGTGAAACCTTTCTTATCAAATATTTTTCAATATCATATTCATTTTTATAATGGATATTAGAAATATTCTTGGTGTAATAACTTGGGATTGATTACCTTATCATTAACTGGTAACTTAATACTTTACTCTATGTTATTTACTTAAATGTGGGGAATGCCAGGCCTCCACCGTGGTTCGGATTCCACGTTAAACTGTAGGTCCTCCATTTCATCTCACAATCACACCTACCATTACACATTAGCGTAAGTGCGTATAACCCGAACGGGTACTAAGACGCGGTGCTAATAATAATAATAATAATAATATTTACTTATAGTCGCCTGGTAGTTTTAATGACATGTATTGCACCATACACATTTGATCTTATTTTATAATATTTAGCACCGCGTCCTACTACCTGTTCGGTTTATGCTCTTTAAGTACTAGTTACGCTAATGGATTAGGAATTTGGAAGGTTGAATTAGAAGAAATGAACCCGAATTTGCGTGGAGAGAGAGAGAGAGAGAGAGAGAGAGTGGAAAACCATTTAGGAACCCCCCCCCCCTAGTTCACCCGACCGAGATTCGAACCTCGATCTCCCCGTCCTCAGCAGTCGAGCTCAACATGACAAGCGCGTTAGCCAACTACGCCACCGAGGCAGGTTTCATCTTATTTGAGTAGTGTTTTATTCATATTCCTCTCTAAGGTAAGTCGAGTATTTTTAATAAATATTTTGTTAAACTACATTTGTACACGCGTATATAACCTCTATATTTAATATATTTAATATGTACCACTGTTAATGTAAGTGTAGGGTTAGCAATCATTATTCCCTCTAATTATATTAATGCACACTTCGTTTTACTATTCTTTCAGGCTATCCGCACCCATTATAAAGTAGAGTATATATAAATACTAACGGTGACCTGGCGGTCTAGGGGTAAGGTGTCGGACTTCTGTGCTGGCGGCCGGGGTTAAATCCTCGGTCCCGGCAAAGATTTATCTGATTACCAAACCATTCCTTCACCTCTGACAAGACATCTTGTGAATGTGAGGAATGCCAGGCCTCCACCGTGGTTCGGATTCCACGTTAAACTGTAGGTCCTCCATTTCATCTCACAATCACCCTACCATTACACATTAGCGTAAGTGCTTATAACCCGGACGGGTAGTAAGACACGGTGCTAATAATAGTAATAATAGTAACTAGGCTCTACACCTTAATCACCACATCTAATTTTGTGTATGACGTGTAGACCTCCATAGGTGTAGCTTGGGCAACGTTCTGTTCCATTCATTGGATGGGGTAAAAGTCCACACATAGGGGACCGAACGAGACACTATGCATCTCTCTTGGTCAAAGGTGCATGCGATACGTTAAAAAAAACCTATGCACTAAACATTAGTTTATAGTTTACTAATCAAACGTGAAATGTTTTATGGCTACTTGTTTCTTAGTTGTTTGTTAGTTATTGTTAATAGCACCATTTATACTAAAGTTACCCGCCTCGGTGGCGTAGTTGGCTAACGCGCTTGTCGTGTTGAGCTCGACTGCTGAGGACGGGGAGATCGAGGTTCGAATCTCGGTCGGGTGAACTGGGGGTGGTTTTTACTAAATGGTTTTCTACTCTACCTCCACGCAAATGCGGGTTCACTTCCTCTAATTCAACCTTCCCAATTCCTAACCATTAGCGTAATTAGTACTTAAAGCGTATGACCCGAACGGGTAGTAAGACGCGGTGCTAAATATTAATATTAATATTATACTAAAGTTTTGACTTTCAGCAAGAGTTAAGAGGTCTGAGGCGTTAAACTCGCGTTTAATTAGATAACCATTAATGGAAAGGACAAGGTTTCCATGTGCTATAAGTTTAACTGTGAGCTTTCCATCCAATCTCCATACAGATATGTCCTCTTTAACTTAACTCCATCATCACTAGCCATTTTATTGTCTTCAATACCCGCACTCGTGGATTATGCGTCATGCTCAGTTAGTTTGGTTTGCTGGCGATTTGAATCTTGACTATGCTGGTGGCCGGGGTTCAATCCTCGGTCCCGGCATAGATTTATCTGAATACCAAACCCTTTCTTCACCTTTGACAAGACATCTTGTGAATGTGGGGAATGCCAGGCGTCCACCGTGGTTCGGATTCCACGTTAAACTGTAGGTCCTTCATTTCATCTCACAATCACCCTACCATTACACATTAGCGTAAGTGCGTATAACCCGAACGGGTAGTAAGACGCGGTGCTAATAATAATAATCTTGACCAGGTAACTGAAAGTGTATTTTTTTAAATGGTTCCACACACTACTTTCACTCAAATGTAGTTACATTTCAAGTAAGTTATACCATACTAATCCCTTCCACACTAGTTCAATTATGTTTAATAGCTCGGAATCTAGTTTTAAACACGGTAACAAATGCATGAACATCAAATAAACATAATAATTAACAAATAACTATTATAAATTCTCCTATAAATTTATTAATAATTGTAGTATTGAGTCCAAAACCCGAATGTTAGTCCTAATGTGTTTCCCAACGATCCAGACCAGCGCTAGCACACAACCCTCTAGCTGGTTATTGTAGTCTGCTAGCACCATCTGGGAGAATTATTATTATTAGCACCGCGTCTTACTACCCGTTTTGGTTATACGCTAATGTGTTATGGTAGGGTGATTGTGAGATGAAATGAAGGACCAACAGTTTAACGTGGAATCCGAACCACGGTGGAGGCCTGGCATTCCCCACATTCACAAGATGTCTTGTCAGAGGTGAAGGAAGGGTTTGGTAATCAGATAAATCTGTGCCGGGACCGAGGATTGAACCCCGGCCGCCAGCACAGAAGTCTGGCACCTTACCCCTAGACCGCCAGGTCACCGGCATCTGGTAGAAACCACATACACTCAGGCAGTCCTGAAAATTAGATTATCTTCCATTGTTTTCCTTAATAAAATTCTCTGAGTGAGCGAGAAAGAGCCTAGAATTATCTCATATACCTTTCAAAGTTCTTTTACATGCCAGAATTGATATGAGGGCAACACCTTTATTAATTTACCTTTCTAATAAGTTGCGCTACGGCTTTTCACTATTCTATAAAAATCCATCTATCTCAGCCTAGCTTGAACCCATGGACATCAGGTCGTGAGATAAGCCCATTACCCCAGGACTATAATTTGTTTTACTGCTTTTTTTTAAATATCTTCCTTGTATAAAACTCCCCACCCCTACCTCTAATTTTATTTTCTCATTTCAAAAGAAAGTATTGTGATTGTGAAAAACTCGATCTCGAGATTATGATGAATCTTAGAATTTATGTGAATACGAACCCATAAAATGTGGATTTTTCAATTGTGTCTATCAGTCTGTCCCTAGCCAAGGATCCAAAACTGTTTGATGGATTTTGTCCAAACATGATATTTAGATTTTATAGTGCTATACCACAATACTCTAGCCCTTCAATCAATGGTAGTTTATTGGGGAGGTTTTTTTTAAAAAAAATAGCTCTAACGATATTGTTTATAGCACACATTTTTGATTTATTTGGCATGACAAATATAATTGTGTAGTTTGTTAGGGACAAAAATTCGTTTAAAAGTAGTTTACTGAAGACTAATTTTCCAAAAATTTGAAATCTTATACAAATGGATTCAATGATCTGGTACAAAATGGGTATTTTGGTAGTGCTTTACATGACAAATAGCCCTGTATACTTGGTTCTAGGTAAACATTCGCTAAAAGGTCATTTTATTAGGGGTGATTTTTGAAAACTCAAATTATTTTGGAAATGGCTAGAACGATTTTGCTTAAAATGCACATATGGAGAGTGTTTGAAAAAAAACACGACAAATAAAGCTGTATGCTTCTTTTGGGCGGAAAATTTTGTCATGGCAAGTTTACTAATGACTTTTTTTAATTTGAATATTTAAAAAATAGCTTTAGCTATTTGGTTCTAAATTGGTATATCGGTTGACTATTTTACATGTCCATAATATTGTATCTTTATTCATCTAAAATAAATTAATTTAAGGGTAGCTTACTTCCCATAAATTATAGGAAAATTGAATGTCTTGTGTATTGACCTTCAATATTCAAATCAAAATGAGAATCCGAGAAGTTTTTCATGATAATTAATAATACTTTTTTATTTTTACAAGTAAAAAATAATTCTAGAGTGGTTTTAATATATTATTTAAAAAAATTCGAATTCTTTATATACATATATATAGAAATTATTTTGTTTAACAAGAAGATGCTCTTATTTTTCTGGGTAAAACTTATTTAAGGATATTTTACTATAATACGATATGTGAGAATGTTGGTGTGAGTGTATTGTAACACTTATTTAAAATTAAAAGATCATACATTTATTTATTTAAGCAAAGAATAATGTCGATTATACATATTCTACGAACAAGAATTTTCGAGTTCTGTTTGCCCACATACTAACTTATATGTTTGAAGTAACTTTTTTTTTTGTTAAACTTGGTGGTTTTTGGATGAGGCACTCATATTAGGATCCGATATTTATGGGTTCAATCCCAACTAGAGTCGAAGGATTTTTTTTCTTTAAGATATGAAAATACGTAGCACAACTTCCTTCGGAAGGGAAGTAACGCTTTCAGTCTCATGTTGATTGTGGAATGTACAATAACCCTGAAAGGTATGTTAAAATACCTTTAATATGAAAATTGGTAAGCTCTTTGGCACTCGCTCATATAAATTATCTTGTGCAGATATAAATTAAAATAAAAAATATGATTTAAGATTATATTCTTCAAATTTAAGAATACATCTGAACAGGGGAGTCAATCCTGGGACATTTGGATTTCATTTGATTCTATAATCGTACTTATCAACTATAATAGCTTGACTATTTAATCTATTATTTAATGTTAGTTAACCGGTTCTGAACTCCATCATTCTGAAAGTTTTATATAGAGTTATTTGTTCTTTTTTGCAAGTGACTGTAGTTTCAAACTGTCGGAAGGAATTAAATTTAAGAACGCTCTCTCTCTCTGAAAATGAGTAAATCAATTCCAAACAAAAGCTTACGTGTCTAATCAAAAATCTTTCATGGAAGGCACTTCTTCTTGTGAATATTTAAGTACCTTTACAATTTTGAGAATATTCGACTTTTAAAACTTTTTATAAGACATTGTGTAGCCCACTTCACTTCTGGTAAGCATCCTTCAAAATACTGAAGTGGCAAGTTTTAAAATCTAGCTGGGAATAATTATCTATTTTCTATTATATTTATACTTTAAAACATTTGGTTAGATTGCAGGCTACATAACGGAACAAATTTATAATACAACACACTCTCAAACTAATATTATAACATTTATATAAAATATTTATATATTTATGCATTCATATTTGTTTTCATTGATACATTTTTAACCTTAAACATACTGAGTGGAAAAATATGTAGAAATTTAAAGACCAAATTATTCCTTCATTTATTAAATATTTTATTGAAATTTTCATGTTCTAGTATTCCTTGAAAAAAGAGCAAACTATAGTAAATAGGACATGAAATAGGTCTAATTTTAAATTTGACAAAAATATGAGTCTCTTCTAGAAAAAAACAACACCATAGTATATAATGCTATCAAAAAGAAATGTATTGTGAAACTTTATATTCCTCAAAACCATAGAAATTTAACAAAGTATAAATTATTCTATCTTATATTGAGGTGAAAAGCATAATCTAATTTACTATCCTCAATAACAATAGTTTTTAAAATGAGTGACCTATTTTTGGTCACGATATAAGAAAAACATATGAATTTGTCAAGAAAATGGTTCAAATATTATGTGATTTGTAAAATTAAAGTTATGAATTCACAAAATGTATGTACTGTACATATGTATAATTTGACTGGCCCTATAAATAGTGCTTCATTGGCATGGAGATTTGTTAACATCACATTTAAAAATAAAATTTACCAAAAGCTTTTTGTTAATCAACAGAATCGCAATGATTTTATATCTACAAATACTGGATATTATTAAAATATACAAGCTATACTATACATAGCTTATAATAATAATATTTAGCACCGCGTCTTACTACCCGTTCGGGTTATACGCTTTAAGTACTAATTACTCTTATGGATTAGGAATTGGGAAGGTTGGATTAGAGGAAGTGAACCCAAATCTGCGTGGATGGAGAGTGGAAAACCATTTAGGAAAAACCACCCCCAGTTCACCCGACCGAGATTCGAACCTCGATCTCCCCGTCCTCAGCAGTCGAGCAACTCAACACGACCAGCGCGTTAGCCAACTACGCCACCGAGGCGGGTCATAGCTTATAAAACCCGCATTGGCGGGCACGTGGAATGATGGTCAAGCTCGTCTAGTTTGGTTTGCCTACCAAGGGGATGTTGGGGCCTGAATCCTATCTAGGTGTATCGAGGATGTTTCATCCTAAACAGATTATCATTCTTCCTCCAAGAAACTAGCATGAAAATTCTAACTCATTGGTGTAAATACGCGGACTCTAATGGGTAGTATAGTATGTGGTGCAAAAAATAAAAAAGTTCTACAAAATATTTTAAAAACTTCAGCATTACTATCGTAAAGAGCCCTGACCTGAATTGCCTCTGAATATCTCTTCTGAGAGGAGAGGGGCAAAACTAATTAAGGAATGGTTAGCAAATTGTGTCTGGACGGATATGGCTGGAGGAGGGTTGATGTTAGATGTCCTTTTGACGTCACTAATTTGACGGGGAGATGGTTTTACCGGTTTATGTTCAGATAATTTTCTTGACTTGGTTCCTTTACCTGGCCATTCTCCTAATAAGAGGATCTAGGCTTCCAGATCTAGTGGACTTTGGTTCGACTCCTTAAGACGAAGATGTAGGAAACACAAGAAGAGGTCAGTGTTTTTGCAAGTTTTTATAGAAACATATTTTTTGGCCAAGATAAATATAAGATTTCTTCAGTGAAAACATAAAGTTTAATTTTATTCACATTAGTCAACAGTTATTGAAAATCCGTCATGAGCATATCGGTATTAGATGAGAAACATTTTAAATGAAAAGAAAAAAATATTCCTTGAAATACATATATTCAAGAACTATAGAGGTCACCATTTGAAGAAATTTTACCATTTGTTTCTATTGGTGAATTATTTGATGTCTTTGACCAAAAAATATGTTGATATAAAAAACTGCAAAATTACTGCCTTTAACTCATGTTATCTACACTCCCACTTTAACGAACTTAAGTTCAAGTTATGAACGTGAGATTGCTATCTTACTCGATACTGACCCATCCATCCCATAATCCCTTGCCTCACTTCTAACCTCCTTCAAATCCATTTTTACATTATCTTCCCACCGGTATTTCGGACAAATAAGGGTTCTTGTTTCATTAGGTTTAACTAAAAAAAAAGCACATATATATATATATATATATATATATATATATATATATATATATATTTCCTAAATATATATATATGCTTCACAATGTGACTTAATGTTCAAAAATTTTTATTTCTGAACTTGGTTAACGGGCGTATACATAATATTTGCCACGTGTCTTTGGTGCGACTTCACGATTGTCTGAAAAACAGAGATTTAGATGACCAATATTGATTATTGTGGTAAACCAAATTAATACTGGCCATTATATAAGGAACTGTTCAGCCCTAGAGAACTCAAAATGTCATAACCACCAAAACATCGTCTTACCTGAGTTAGAATTCAACCCTCTCCTGATACACCCACATCCCACCCCTAGCCTGACACTCATTCTCCTTCAAATGAATGTTTACATTGTTCTCCCATTGATGTCTCGTCCTAACAAGGGGTCATGTTTCTAGGTTTACCTTTCAATACCTCGTGTACACTCCTGTCATCACCAATACTTACCACATGACCACCCCACTTCAGCTGGTGCGCCTTGAATTAACTTTATTGCTTTGACTCAATAGACCTTCTAGTAGTATATGCTTCTCCTGTGAACAATATCTACTTTAGTTTTAATTCTCTATAAACAAGTGTGTTGGCATGAGCTATGTTTGTCCGTAGGTCGTGTGTTGATATGTATCTGTGTCTATAAAGAGCTACCCGCCTTGGTGGCGTAGTTGGCTAACGCGCTAGTCGTGTTGAGCTCGACTGCTGAGGACGGGGAGATCGAGGTTCGAATCTCGGTCGGGTTAACTGGGGGGTGGTTTTTCCTAAATTATTTTCCACTCTTCCTCCACCCAAATGCGGGTTCACTTCCTCTAATTCAACCATCCAAACTCCTAATCCATTAGCGTAATTAGTACTTAAAGCGTATAACCCGAACGGGTAGTAAGAAGCGGTGCTAAATAATAATAATAATAATAATAATAATATAAAGAGCTCGATTAAACAATTACATTATTATTTATTTAATTTCTGCACCACGTCTTACTACAAACCTAAATTTGCGTGAATAAAGATTGGAAAAACTCCATATCTGGCAATCTAGACCAGAACAGGTTTTATACCTTAGCTCAAGTGCACACCAATTCAGGCCATAGTAGGCCTACTAATTAAACACGTAATAAACTACTCTTTCTTTGGTTGATGATTGGTAACTAGTCTTAGTCACATTTGTACGTATTGAACTAGTAGGTTGATTAGGGGGCTACCTGGATTCCGGGGTCTTAGGGATGTCCTCTGATTTATTATTATTACTATACAGTGTCTTACTCTTATTCCACGCTTTACTCGTATTAACCAAGCTAATGTGACCAGAACAAGCAGGGTTAGATTTATAATATTAGTATGCTGGTGGCCGGGGTTCAATCCTCGGTCCCGGCACAGATTTATCTGATTACCAAACCCTTCCTTCACCTCTGACAAGACATCTTGTGAATGTGGGGAATGCCTGGCCTCCACCGTGGTTCGGATTCCACGTTAAACTGTAGGTCCTTCATTTCATCTCACAATCACCCTACCATTACACATTAGCGTAAGTGCGTATAACCCGAACGGGTAGTTAGACGCGGTGCTTATAATAATAATAATAATAATAATAATAATAATATAATATTAGTAATGATACCAAAATCTTGCATGGTAGGAGAGTGGTAAAACATTTCGTAAAAACACTATCAGTACACCGAGAAGAGATTCCAATCTCGAGCTCCATGTTATTATTATTATTATTATTATTAGCACCGCGTCTTACTACCCGTTCGGGTTATTCGAGCTCCATGTTACTGGCAAACAATACTAGATGAGTGACATCCAGCCCACGAGTTCAGCGATGCAGGTACCTGCTACTTAGTATGTTTGAAGACTGACTAACAGTTACCATATTAGTTTCAATTGAATATTATATTATAAGAGTTACTTAGACACCCACGTTAGGGGTTGTATGGTTTATAGTGTGACTATCACACTAGCCTAGATTGCTGGGGAAGGGGAAGTCTAGATTCAAACCCAGAGAGGGTGTTCTAAAATTGATTTTCACCTAAATAGTTCCCCCTCTCCCAATAGGCAAATTCTGTTACATTTGCTCTATGATTCTATCTTAATGATTCCTCGCCCCTTTGTGTAGTAAAATGCTTATATCCGTTCTGGGTTTGTGAGACTTTGGGCAAAAAAGAAGTTGGTAGTTCGTGGGAGACCCCTAGGTTTTAGACCATGTGGATTAAAAAAGAGAGTTCATAGTATTTATTGAGAAATAGTATTAAAGGGCCCTACGTATACCTGTTTAGTATTATGGCCAAGGTGTATTATCGCTCGTTTTGTTTTTCCCCAGTCTTAGATGAATAATATAGGATGATTGATTGATTGATTGATGGGAAAAGGTTAGAGTTATGGAGATATTTAGAGTTAATTTGTCAAGCAAACATAAAAGTACAATCATATTAATAAAACCACTATTTATTTGAATTCAAACAGGATTTGAATCCTGGCTTCTTAAGTCAAATTAAAACTTGTAGGAACCAACATACCTAAGCCACTTGCATTTAACTATCATATATAAGGAAATAATATGTAGAGCGTATATTTTAAAGAAATGCACAGGTGTTAAATTAGAGTAGAAAGACCCACATCGATGGTCACGCTGTAACACTATGGAACTAACGGCGCCGCGCTTTGGGCGTCAATTTTTACACTATGGAATCAATCACCCCGCTTTGGGCTTCGATTGAAACACTACGGATTAATTCCCTGATATAATTATGCTGTGATGATTTTTAGGTTGTCTAAAGCTCCGTGATCGAGCGCCTATCATCACTGTACGGAAAAGATACCGTCTAATCAGCTGTCTATAGCTCCGTGTTCGAGCACTAATTAAGTCAATATATTAATAAAATTGAAGAAAGGGAACTGTTAATGGCTGTTAATTATTATTATTATTATTATTATTATTATTATCATTATTAGCACCGCGTCTTACTACCCGTTCGGGCTATACGCACTTACGCTAATGTGTAGTGGTAGGGTGATTGTGAGATTAAATGGAGGACCTACAGTTTAACGTGGAATCCGAACCACGGTGGAGGCCTGGGGCTGTTTATTAACACACGGTTTATTTAAATGGCACCTGTTAATTACGTATACATATTCCAATTAAATTTTTTATATCACTGCACACTTGTGAAATTAATGTAAGTTATTTTAGACTATGACTGCCAGTGTATGGCTCTGATTGCGCTGTGCGTGGGCGGGATCTCAGTGTAGATGTTTGGATCCCGGAGATGCCTTAAACATACGCAAAATGGTTTATATATGACATACCCCTTGCCTTTTTCTCCCCTCATCAACAGTGTAAAATCTAACTAATATAAACAGTCCAGGCGACAGGTTTTGTGCAGGCTAGCTGCTTATTAATATAGGGAATATGCATCTTCTGCCAAATAGGCCCTACTGCGAAGTTGTTCCTCTTAACAGGAATTGACGCAGTTATTCTTTTAACAGGAAAGATGGTATAAAAAATAAATTTTAGTGGTGAGATCCTTTTCACATTGTTTCTGATAAGCGCGTGTTTCTTCATGGATGAATCTTAAAATGATACTCAACATATATTACTTTAAAGAAAAATTACATTTATCCATGACTTTTTACATAATTTAGATTATTCCAAACCAATATCCTTACAATGCGAACCATACATTAAGCATGTCCTGCCTTGTTTGCCAGTGACTATGAGTTTGGGGTTCAAAACCTAGCAAAGTTTACTGAGAAATTTATTCCTAAACGGTTTACTGCTCTTTCTCAACACCAAACCATCGAATATTTTTTTTTAATTTCTACCTTCCCCATTCCTAGCCAATAATTATAATTTGAGTGGATAGTAAAACAGTCAAAAAACACTTGATAAATAATATAAAATTTAAATAGGAAAATAATTACTAAGAACAAAATCGTAATTCATTTCTGATTTCCTTAGTCAGACAAAAGGTTAACTACTCTGCTTTCTACATTACCATTTCTTCACAAAAGTTAACATAGATTTTACTATCATCTTTCCTAAAAATCTTTATTTTATACAACATAAAAAAGTAGAAAATATTAAGTAATAAGTCAGTTGACCCATATATAAACTACCTGATGCATGATTGGATGAAACAGGCCCTTGAATACACTGCATTCGCGTGATTGGCCGATTTCCCATACATTCGTGACAGCAGCTATTTTTCAACGATGAACTGATAGGGTGAACATATCGTGGCAGTATATACTTCCTTTTATGTTGTATTATTTGTTTGGAATGATCACCCTAACCTTTAAAAGAAAAAGACGCATTTTATTGCTAATGCAACATAAATGTATTTTCAAAAACTTAGCTACTTAAACGTCTTGTCTTACATTTAAGTTAAGACTTATATACAATTATTTTGAAATTATGAGATATGAGTTCAAATTAAAGAATTTAAAAAAAAATGTTTACTGGTGATAAACTTTCATTATAACATTTATACACTTGGAAAAACCATTTCCTTAGGCAAAGATTTCATAACATTTAAAATAAATCCATTGACTCAATAACTAGGCATTTACTTGAGTCAAGATGGTCATATAATATTAATACCACAATTAAAATTTGAGTACAATAGTCGTTGAATACAAGAGTGAAAAAGTTAAAAAGTGCTAAACTTATTCAAATAACAAGTTAAAACAAAGTTAATACAATAAGTCGAACGTTTTGTTTACAATGTGTATGAATTGAAAATTAATTATATTTATGAAAATATTTAATCATATCTAAATCTTATCTCCATTAAAGTCCCATTACTCCTTTGGGCATTCCAGGTTAGGTGGAGAAATCTGGAGGCTTAATTGTTCTACATGTTTTGGTACTCATCCACGTACCATGTTCATGGAAACTGTAAACATTAAAATTAGAGAATCTAGTAAGAAATAAGTTTAAATGAAGCACCATTAAATTACATATTTACTATAAATTTACCTATTCTATTGTATTAGGAACTAGTAAGATCAGTAACACATTTACAAAAGTACGCCACCTATCCCTATTTTGAACTAGTTCTATCTAGTACACCTCATTACACCCTATCCCTATATTTGTAACCTTGTTACAATATGACACAGAAGAGGTTGTATCACTCAACAAGCCAGCCCCAGTTGACTCGTTCCGACTCGTCTACAATAAACCCGAGATGCACTCCACCACAAAATCCTCATTCAACTGAACCGGAGTGTTCTATCCTGTCCCCCTCACTACACCCTATCTCTTTCAGGTCCATCTTAATGTTATCCTCCCATATGAGTTTAGGTCTTCGCAATGGTCTCATCTAATTGGGTTTACTAGTCAATACCCTGAACAAGGTTCTAGATTATCCCATTTAGGCTGCGTGTGCTACGCACCATAATCTGCGGTATTTGACTACCCTAACAATGTCTTGTGATAAATACAGGGCATGTAGGTCATACTTATATAACTTCCTCCACCCTACACTATTTCCATCCCATTTTTACTCAACTAATTTCTTGAGACCTCTTAAATTATGTACAGTTACATTAAGGTCATAACCACTCTCATAATTCGCTTACAGTACATAACTTCAATATCAAATGGTCCCATTTTACGGTTACAAGATGGTTGGGGCTTGAGGTTCTTCTATATATAATGAGTGTTGTTTTCATTACGGTTTCTCCAATCTCATTTCTCATAAATGTGTGCTTACTTACCAAAGCCTTTAGCATCCCTACCTCTTAAGTGTAGGTTAATTTGGATAGCCCAGACAGGATGCAAAAAAAATTAAAAAATAGTATCTATAAATCAAATTATTATTCAGAAGTATATTTGATTGTTGTGCCAACACTCCAAAGAAATCATCCATAGAATGTTGTATCACTTTTCATTTGGCTATTAGAACCTCTATCTGATTAGAAAACTCGCTGCTCCCACACAAAATCACTCAAATTGAATTCAGGTCACTGTACAATATCAAATATAAGGAAGGTCCGACACCTTAGATCAGTCGGTATCGGGTCTCTATACTGAGATAAGGGGCTGGGGTTGATTAATAGCATGGCCAAAAACATTATCATTGGTGAAATGTGGGTTTTCCCCTTTCACAATGATCAATTAACGGACGAGGGCTGGATGTTGTATTTGTTCTAGATTTAACTAGACTTATGGTGACCTGGTGGTCTAGGGGTAAGGTGTCAAACTTCTGTGCTGGCGGCCGGGGTTCAATCCTCGGTCCCGGCACAGATTTATCTGATTACCAAACCCTTCCTTCACCTCTGACAAGACATCTTGTGAATGTGGGGAATGCCAGGCCTCCACCGTGGTTCGGATTCCACGTTAAATTGTAGGTCCTTCATTTCATCTCACTATCACCCTACCATTACACATTAGCGTAAGTGCGTATAACCCGAATGGGTAGTAAGACGCGGTGCTAATAATAATAATAATAATAATAACTAGACTTATGAGCGGTATGTAATAATATAACCAATACCTTAAATACATTTTTAAATAAAAGTCATAAGGAAGGCTTGACTAGCACGGGTGAGACTTATTCGCTGTCACAGTTTGTTTCGTTATTTGTGTCGGTCTACATACAAACGACACTTCGCAGCAGTTTATCACTACTTTGTGTGTTCCGGCAGGAAATTGAAGGAAAGGGGTGTTTCTATATGGTGGGGCGGAAACAATAGCTATACGATTTATGCTGAGGAAAGGGACAGACAGCGTTCTGAGGTTTACCTGACATCCGGTGGAGCTCACCTGAGAAATATTATCTTCAAAAAGTGAAAAAGTGTCGTATGTAGTTTGCTTTTATTTAGTTACTGAAAATTTACTTTTCAATAAAAGTGTTAATTTTCACGTTACTAATCGTATATTATTATTATTATTATTATTATTATTAATATCAATATCACCACGTCTTACTACTCGTTCGGGTTATACGCACTTACGCTAATGTGTAATGGTAGGGTGATTGTGAGATGAAATGAAGGACCTACAGTTTAACGTGGAATCCGAACCACGGTGGAGGCCTGGCATTCCCCACATTCACAAGATGTCTTGTCAGAGGTGAAGGAAGGGTTTGGTAATCAGATAAATCTGTGCCGGGACCGAGGATTGAACCCCAGCCGCCAGCACAGAGGTCTGACACTTTACCCCTAGACCGCCAGGTCACCTACTAATCGTTTAATCGTTTCGGTTCCTTCCTGTAAAATGAAAGGGTAAAAAAACAAAAGCTTAGGCCTACACAGAGTTTTTATTTACTTGGTTTTTATATCATTTACGTTTGGAGATTCATTTATACAAATTAAATTTCTATTGTTTAGCTGAATCATTCCAAATACCAAACCTCTTCTCTATCCTGCTTATGAATAGTTGCACATCCAGTACTAGTTCGGGAGTCCTCTTGTTCACAAAACAAACATAAACACAAGATTGACAGATGACTGTCTATGTGATTTCCATTCCTTGCTGAGGTTTTCCAGAAACAGAGTTACACTTTTACCAAAGGGTGAATCACTACCCAAAGACACTCTTACTGTTCAACTACATTTTAGCCAATAATATCTTTACATTTCAGTGATACTTTTACTGTTCAATCTTACTGTCTAACAATCCTTTGACTTTCCAACCATACTTTTTCTGTTCTACGATACTTTAGCTGTTCAGTGATAACTTAAAAATTCAACGACACTGTTACGGTTTAACGACATGTTTTACTATCCAAATAAACTTTTACTGTCTAACGACACTTCTACTTTCCAACGACACTTTTATTGTTGGACTTCACTGTTACTATTTTTTTTAAGGAGATACATTGATTTTCATATAAATGACTGTCTGAAAGGCCATCTTTACCACCATAATCCTACAGATTATTGGGATTCTAGCTGGAAAATATTCTTTTCAGATGGTTATTCCTACCAAAATCAGTGTATACGCGAAACAATAAAAAAAATACTTCGTTACGAAAAAAGTGTTATGAAGTTCGTGCGAACAGCTCCATTAGATGAAAAAGATTTTTTTTAATCACCACGTCTTACTACCAATTCAGGCTCTCTCTCTATCTATCTATCTATCTATCTATCTATCTTATCTATATATATATATATATATATAATTACTAAAATGGGATAGGGATGATGAGGTAAACAGTTTAGAGGTAATCTATCCACATTTGCATGGAAGGAGAGTGGGAAGCCATTAAAAAAAACTACCATCAGTAGATCAAACTGGGATTCGATTTCTGATCTCCTAACTTCAGCGCCAGCCGAACACGAGAGTGATGCCTTAGACCATTCGGCCACTGAAGCGGGTAAACGTAAACGATAAAGAAGACTATTATGATAAAGATACTGCAACGACAAACTGTCATCCATGTGAACCAGCCCTAAGGGCTTATTGTATACAGGTGTTTATTGACGTGCGACAAGGGTGGCGCGCGTCCTGGCATATTTTTTTTTCTACATAAGCAGCATTTGTTGCGCGTCATGAAATGGATGATATGAAATTAAAAACAGAGACCAGAATTGCCTGTCTCTTTATTTCTAACATTCGTGATGGATCCGTTTATAGTTGCCATTTCAGGAAACAATAAGGCAGTAGACAATAAATACCCAACGCCAAATTATGTCACACACACACACACACAGCTACAGAAGTACACTGATACTGGTACTGAGATACGCTAAGGTACCACTACTATATTCCATTCACGGTAGGAATTACTCTCTGAAAGGTCTTTTTCCCTACCAATATCCTACTATATAATATATTTATGGTAGGGAAAAGGCCTTTCAGAAGTCAATTTCTACGGTGAATGAAATATAGTGGCGTAGAGTTTGATTGCCCTGAAGTCATGCCAACATGGTGACACAAAAGCTGACGCCTGTTTAAAATTCCCATTGAATATATTGTAGCTTGGATTGTCATGCGACACTTTTGGCGCTGTGATCTCTAGTTTATGACAACACACCTTTCCTATCGCAACGACAAAATTACGTGCGGCAGAGTATAGAATAACTCGTCTATTGTGTATTTAGACAACGCACGTCACGAAACGCCTGTATAATAAGTCCATAAGTCAAACTAGTTCACAACATTGAAAAACATAGAACTTGTTACGGTTATCAAATTATCTAAGGTGTCGGTATAGCAATTGACTATATTTACAGTGATGAGGATACTTAAATTGAATTCAGACTACGCTGACGTTTCGTGTTGACAAATCACAACACCACACGATACATCATTTTCAAGTGATTACACTCTTCCGGTGTATCTGGTGTATTGTGTCATTTTGTACAGTGCATAAAATTGTTGTCAGTTGACTTCTAGATTATGATCAGAGCACACCATTTTGTTTACGATTCGTTTAGTAAAAGTTTCAAGGGGACAGTAGTAAAAAGGACGGATAAAATACTAGCTGAACGTGATAAAGAGTAGATTTTAGCCGCTATTATTATGTTATTTGTACTGGAACACACGAGAGGGTGAATCTGGTGAATTTCATATTGTATGGCCTGAAATTTTTAAAGATGAAAAGCGTTTCAAAATGTACGCTAGGATGTTAATAAAGAAAGAAAAGAATTTAAACAAAAAATATTTAAGTGGCACGTCCTTATGCTTCAACAGATCTGACTAATATCTGGATGTTCAAATCTTGGGCTCATGCATGTTACGATATGTTAATACGTATTCCAGCGTCAGATAACACTTAACACGTAACAACACAACACATTATGGCTTTGTGAACACTTTAATATAATTTATTGGTGACCTGGCGGTCTAGGGGTAAGGTGTCAAGACTTCTATGCTGTCGGCCGGGGTTCAATCCTCGGTCCCGGCACAGATTTATCTGATTACCAAACCCTTCCTTCACCTCTGACAAGACATCTTGTGAATGTGGGGAATGCCAGGCCTCCACCGTGGTTCGGATTCCACGTTAAAATGTAGGTCCTTCATTTCATCTCACAATCACCCTACCATTGCACATTAGCGTAAGTGCGTATAACCCGAACGGGTAGTAAGACGCGGTGCTAATAATAATAATAATAATAATAATATAATTTATTGGGATCTTTTTTCACTAAACGGTGTTAACACTAAACATCAGCGTAGTCTGAATTCGGTTTAGTTTTGAGTTCTCCCCGGAGAGACTGAAGGTGGTTTTACAAATATGATTTATCAATGTGGATTTTTCCACCTATTCTTACTCTAGCATTTAAACTAAATTTGAATTACCTAATTTATTTTTAAAAATACGCCCAAAATCAATAGCGATAGGTTTGATTCTTATGAAGGATTAAATTTCAAAGAATAAGTTTACTATATTCAGTAATCTTTTGTGATAGATGTACTCATTTCTGTTAATATGCACCTATCAATAATTAATATTGAACTCATTAAAATATATCTTTACAACGTATATATTGATTACAAAAAAAAAAGTTTAAATTTCATATAAACTTTATTTAATAAGATTTCGTTTTTATTAAACTAATTTAAGAGCTTAGAGCTAATTCATATATATTTACTAGCACCGCATCTTACTACCTGTTTAGGTTGTACACCTATGTAATAATTATACTAATCGGTTAGGAATAAGGAAGGTTTAATTTATAGGAAATGCACCCAAATTTCGTGAAAGTAGAGTGGAAAACCAATTGGGAAAACCACCCTCAGTGCACCCGACTGGGATCAAACCTCAATTTTCCTTCTTTAATTTATAATTTTGATTTGTAAATATTGTTGTAGCTATACAAGAAAATACTTTGATTCTAAGAGCAAATTTTTGCATAGAGCTAAAGTGTATATATTATTATTTTAATTAATATGTTCAACTCGGATGTTAACAACAACCTTATCTCAGAGATAAGTATGAAGAGACATTTTGAATAATTCACCCATACTAGTGCCTATAGGGTATAGACTATAGACAAAACCTCAATGAAAGAACAAAATTGAATTAGGTTAGATTGTACACACAACAGTTTTTAGAGTGAATCCAAGACCTATTAGAAGGTTTTATTTCTGTGCCCTGCCCTTGCCTCTAATTTCACCCACATACGTGGCTACTGGATAGGCTATGTAAACAAGGTTAGGTTAGCTTAGATTACACACACGACCACGAACCAAAACACCACATGACTATTTTCGGTGACCGAAAAGACTACCAAATAGGCCTGGCCAACAGACAAATAAATCCTTCTCTGTGGTGTGGCCTCGAACCTCAAAGCCAAATTCCAACAAAGCCCTGCCTATATTTATGGTCAACCCCAAAAATTACGGTCCAATTTTCATAGAATAAAACTTTTAGATAATACACACTTTGTTTAAGTGTTAAATTTCGATGTCATTTTCCCATATTATTAAAATTATTTTATAGGTATTAATAATATCTATCAAAAAGTACAAATGTAGACCATACTACTTTACATATCAACGAACACAAGTAAATAGAGTAAGTAACGTTTCTATCAGATGATGTTATTCATATGTAAATTGAATTGTATGATTCCTTAAATACAGGCAGACATCTGGTTGTTAAAAACATTTGTATTTAGAGTAAATAGTATATTTAAATTATGTTTCTTAATCCATTTTTAATAGTTTAGCAAATTGATAATATTCGTAAATGAACCTGGCCTTAATATTTCCTTATCCCCCTATATTTTTCTAAGTAAGGACACCAGAGCTTACATCTGATAAGATCCCTCAGAAAATTGGTTGGCCTTCTACTGTATGATATTTACCAAAAATATTAAGACAACATAAATAAAGAACATGACCTTTTGCCGCAGGGTTTGGCAGAACCAGCTAGCAGTTGTGCCAACATTTCGGTGTAAAAAATGTCGTATCTGGGATGAATGGCATCCAACTATGAAGCTATAGAGAAAATATTCAGCCAGCTTTATGTATATATTATAATTATTCTAATGGGGTAGGGATGATGAAGGAAACAGTTTAGAGGTAATATACCCACATGTGCATGGAAGGAGAGTGGAAGCCATTTAGGAAAAACTACCCTCAGCAGATCAAACCGGGATTCGAACTCTGATCTTCCATCATGAGAGTGATGCCTATTTATTTGCCCAATTTTTTCCCTAGGTTTCATTGTAGATTGACAGAAATCTTAATGAATGAAAACTCTTTTGGGCGACGTTAGAATAGAAACATTTTCTTAAGACTTTAAAAATGTTTTAAGTAAAGAAATATTTTGTTTTAAACTAGGAATGTGAGTAGTGGGGGCGGTCGGATAAAACAGAGCTGCTAGTGGTTGGATTTGGTCACGTGACCACTCCTCCTGCTCTCTGATTG
>CABFOW010000056.1:5555-35770 GCA_902141385.1 Timema californicum
TATATATATATATATATATATATATATATATATATATATATATATATATATAGAGAGAGAGAGAGAGAGAGAGAGAGACAGGGGGAAACGGGTATCAAAGATTTAGGACAGGCCAATTGCCTCGCCAGCAATTTTGTACTCAGCATAAGTTAAAGCCCAAAACTCCCTGTCTACGTTGACCCAGTGATGTGCAAGTCCTAGGGCATTGGTATGCAAATAAATATATATTCTAATTATAAACACTGAATAGCCAGCTATAGGGTTAGCCACAAGAGACCATAAAGTAAGGATATGCTATTTGTAATTGGCATTCTCTCTAGCTCATTTATGCAATTCTTATCTGGCCGGCTTGTTTCATTTAGGAGAAATAAAGGGGGAAATAAATCATTATATCTCGCTAGAGGTCCGGGGTTCAATCTTCGGTACCAGCACAGGTTTATCTGATTACCAAACCCTTCCTTCACCTCTGACAAGACGTATATTAATCACAACTTGTGAATGTGTGAAATGCCAGGCCTCCACCGTGGTTCGCATTCCATTTTAAACTGTAGGTCTTCAATTTCATCTCACAATCACCCTGCCATTACACAATAGCGTAGGTGCGTATAAACCGAACGGGTAGTAAGACGCGGTGGTAATAATAATAGTAATAATAACAATAACAATGTAACTGTGGTGTATACAAGAGCATTAGATGGGGCGAAAAAATCCCGCGTTTTGGCTGGCGAACACACACGGTGGTGATGTGCATGTTATTATATTTATCACAAAACAATTATTACAAATAGTGTACACCTACCATGTGCTTTACGTTTTAAGTAATAAATCCGCTTTCATAACTCAATACTACCAAACTTCGTTCCAACCGGGGTTCAAACCAGTTTCATAGAGATGGCTTGTCAATCATTTTAAGCTTTCAGAAACTCAGCGTTCAAAGCTCCGGTCAAGTACCGTCTCACTTTCATTCCATGGCTTTTATCACTACGAAATATAATTTAGTTAAAAAGAATCTAATTGAAGGTTTCAAATATATTTGTAGATATATTTAATAATATTGTGTGTGATAGTATAACCCAAACGGATAGTAGGACGCGATACTAAAAAAATTGTGTGTGTGGTCCTTTTTACTAATTATCTAATTATCAAGATAGTTATGCGTAAAAAATTACTTTATGAAACTGAAGAAATATGTGACAATTTTTGTTAGAAAAATTGTTATAAACACTGCAAAAATACCGACCTTAACTCAAATTCCCTTCCACCATATGTATTAAGTTTTAAATTTGTCAGAGTGTAAAATTCAATTATTTAAAGAATGAAACCAAAATACTAAATCCAACACTAAACAAAAGGGCTCTAACGTCGATGTTCAAATTTAAAATGATTCTTGGATTCTAAAATATTTAAAATCCTTATAAATCTGAACCCTTTGGTTAACTTCCTGAGTGCGGGCGTCTCTTTCACCACTCAAAGAGCAAACCAAGAGTTGGACTTGGTACCACATTTAATCGAGTTCCGGTGAAGAAGCGCCGCGGACGCGACTTGAAGTTGAGATGACGCGGGGTGGGAAAACCGCGACGGGGAGGGAAATGGTGCTTGTGTAAGTTAGTGAATCAGATGAAAGGATAACCAGTGGAGAGAAGAGAAAGGATGATACAAAGATCACGGGTAGTATATAAGATAACAAGATGAAGTGAGAAAGAGTTTGAGAAAAAAATTAAATACAGATCAGATAATTTACCAAACAATGTAAGAAGGTGGTTGAGAAAGAAGTAAAATTAATCAGAGTATTAAAAAGGGAATTTACAAAATAGTGTTAGAAGGAAGCTGAGAGAAAAGTAAAGAAATAAAAGATATATTAGAGGAAATATACAAGAGAGTGCAAGGAGGAGGTAGAGAGAGAAGCAAGGAAAAAAGTTAATACAAGAGAGAATTAAAAAAACAATGTGAGTTGTAGCTTGAGAGATAAAAGATAAACGTCCAGTAATACAAGGAATTTACAAAACCATGTGAGAGAGAGATTGAGAGAGAACTAATGAACTATAATACAAGTAGGAAACAAAGAAAAAGTGAACTATAGAAGAGAGAAACAAAACTAGTTGAAAGTCATTGAATAAGACCAAATTAAGATTAAATAAAACGTGGACTAGATGTCAGGCTCATTTACCCTGGTTTGTCGGTGATGGGAAGTTCGGGGATTGAATGGAAAATGCGGTTATATTTTATTTAAATTCTATCTTACACATCTTCACTCAATTAATGTAGTTAAAAAGTTATATCCCGGACGGGTGGTGAGACAAGGCGAAAATATAAGGTAAAACAAAAAGATAGTCAACAACGAAACAAGAATAGATTGAATGGCATGAACAAAAAATTGACAAATAAACAAGGATATAAGATATGTGGGTTGAAAACATAATAAAGTAAAACAGGAAATTAACTCTGCAAAGGATATAAACATTTTCATAAGGAACGAGTATCGCTTAAACATTTAGTTTAAAAAAATACAAAAAAATACTTAGAAAACTAGAAAGAATAATTTAGGGAAATATACTATAGGAAAAGCAAAATGAAAAATAAAAAACCAAATACGAGATTAAATATAAATAACTATATCAGGCTAAATACAAAAGTGTAGTATTATACAAGTGACAGTAGGATACCCGATGTGGCACGTCTGTACAAGACAGAATATGTTTTTTATATGCTATCACATTATAGATGATGACGTCTTAGCCATAACACTCCATAAAACTTCATCCAACATAAATAGCATTCCTTTCATTAACTAAAACTCACGATATCTTCATATACCAACTCAAGTCCTGATCTATCATCTTTTCTATACTACGGCCATGTTTCTTTTTCTTTTATTTTAACTGCACGTGTCAGAAGCATCGTTTTTGTTTCCGGGTTGTAATACGCAGTAAATAAATAGCAGGTGCAGAGTAACGCGTCTGTTTTCTTAAATGCGCGCTAATTAAAAACTAACCCCATTGGTCGATGGAAAGAAAGCAAGGAGTGGTCTGGGTTCGAGGGTGTGAACCACGGGTTTCACACGGCTCGACTCGAGAGGACGCTAGCTTGGTAGACGCGGCATTCTAATCTTTTTCGGGAGACGAGAGAGATGTGTAATACAAAACAGCATGAATCTCGTATAGTTTGATAATGTTAGCTTGGTTGTGTTTGGAATCACGGCCAAGGTGTTTTTACCTAAATGGTTTCCATTATTCTTTTTCAAACAACAGTGATTTGTAATACATTATACCATTAAAGTTTATACAAAAGTATCTATTTTCGAAAACATTTATTTGTAATATATAAATTCTTCAAACCAAAGTGAAGTTAGTACATTACAATGGCGCCCAACGTGAAGGCATTCAGGCAGAACGTAACAAATGACGTCTAGATAAGGGGCATCCAGCTTCAGTCTTTTACAATTGGCGTCCCAACACGGGGCAGTTCCAATTAGTACGTCACAATTGGCGTACTCAACGAGGGGCAGTATTTAAGGCTTTTACAATTGGCGTTCCAATGAGGGGCATCCAGCTTCAGTCTTTTACAATATATAGTTTCGATTATGTCATTTATTCACCTATAAATCTAAGTGAAATTTCATCCGCACGTTTTTTCAACGCGCGTCAAGTCCATCACACGTTTTGTAAGAAAAATACATTGATGTAAAAGTGGATGTTTTCCGCTGACTAGAAAATATGTTTTGGGGGTTCAATCCCCCTCTCCTTCCCAATATATTATTACACAAATATAAATAAATATTCCTCAAGGCCTAGGATAGTAACTCATTGGCGTCTTTAAAAAAATGCAACACCTACATTAATATTATGTTTTAAAAACATTAAATTTAGTCATGAGAAATTTAACGGTTTTTTTAATCCTTGTTATCTCTAGATGGGCGACTCCCCCACGAGCCGCTGAAGGCAGAAACGCCCCCTTCTCCCTTCACCATACATTAAAAAAAAGATATGGGTACTGTCCTGTACTTACTGTCATGTGGCACCATATTGTATGGGTGTGAATGGGAGATTATTCAAAGAACCCATGCGGTAGAAAGTGGTTCATATGAAAATACTCTTTAATTAAACGCGCTGTGGAAATGAGGAGAAAGCGCCACTGCGATACAGGACATATATAGCCCGATTTTAATACGAATAACCATCTGAAAGGCATCTTTTCCTAACAAAATCCTATCATGCAGTGTATTACTGATACATCAATTAGTTAAGTGTGACTAACTTGCAGTACATGCACGTGAAGTGCATCCTCAGTCAACAACACACCGTTCTTTGAATGAACCCAAAAAAATCCTATTTTGTTTGTACATGTTCTGGAAGGAGGAGACACCTTTTAGAAGGTTACTCGTAAATTTAAAAAAAAAATCTGTAGTCTGGAATAGGCCTAAACAAAACTGAATATCATAATGGGCCAGATATAAAATTACATGTGGGTGTGAATGATAGATTTGAAGTAAGAAATGAAAAGTTAAGCATCGATTCATTAGTCTACTGTTATAATGTAAAAAAAACATAATTTGCAATTTAGGAGTTGGGTTGGTTATTCCTGCCCGCACCCTCTGGTATAAATCACATGTACCAGGAGGGTTTAGGAAGTGTGATGGCTCCCCGTTACCCTTAAACACTGTATTTCTATGAGCGAGAACGAATGGGCCTACCAATTTTACCGTGAAAGGTATTTTCACATACCTTCCAGGATTATTTTACACGACACAATCAACATGGGACCAACGGCTCTACTTTCCTTCAAAGAAAGTTTTGTTACGGATTAGTATCATTCAGTAAAAATCTGCTATCCTTGGTTGGGTTTGAACACATGATCATCGGGGCCTGAAGAAAATGCACTTTACCAAAAATCTTGTTAAGAAAATATGTAAATAACAGACGTACAAAGTGTATAAGTGAAGGCTTAGGAATGAAAGGACAAGTTAAGTTATAGAAACGTACATTTTGCATCAGTCACAAGTCTATAAAAATAAACACTATCAAACGCACGCGGGCAACAGCATCTTCTTCGTCTTGTCTGGATTGGTCGGTGACGGGGAGGTTTGGGTTGTAGTCCTGGTCTCTGGTCTAAGACGGTGCTTTTACCTAACAATTCCCCCCCCCCCTTTTTTTTCTTTCTTTCATGTAAATGCGGGTACACATCCATTAAATGTTACCTTCCTTATCCTAACATTTTGCATCAGTCACAAGTCTATAAAAATAAACACTATCAAACGCACGCGGGCAACAGCATCTTCTTCGTCTTGTCTGGATTTGTCGGTGACGGGGAGGTTTGGGTTGTAGTCCTGGTCTAAGACGGTGCTTTTACCTAACAATTCCCCCCCCTTTTTTTTTCTTTCTTTCATGTAAATGCGGGTACACATCCATTAATGTTATCTTCCTTATCCTAACCTTATTAGTGTGTAAACATGTTAAGATACCGGGCAGGTAGTAAGAGGCAAAGCACTAGGTTTAAAAAAGGGTTGATGAGTGGAGGGTGGAGGGAGGTGAGAAAGCACTCTCAAATACGGCATTAGCTGGAACTTAAAACTTCCAACACTTCCCTTTCTTAGTTTATGAATAAGGCATTTCTTTTACGTCGATGAAAAAGGAAACTCGGCTATGAAAGGGCATTATTATTTATTAAATAAAGAAAACTTTTTGTATTGGCTGTTTTATTTGATTATACCTTTTTATGTTTATTAATATTTAATGTTTATTTTTAGGTATCAAAGACACAAATGAGCCATTGTTTGCGAGTTATGGATTTTGTTTTTCCTTCGTGGGTTTGTATTAAATAATTTTAGGATATCGATTTTTTAGGTTATGATTTAATTAATACAAGCTTATAATTACAATTTAAAAAATAAGAATACTAAATTGTACCTATCAAGTAATGGACAGTTTAATTAAAAATATATAGCTTAAAATATAATAAATATTAAAGATAAAAATCTCAACCTGAATATGGAACTAATTCGGAATTATAATTGGTAAAATTTATTGCCACTGTCTTAGAGCAGTGTAATCAATTATTACTCAAATTACTAAAAAAACATATGTATCTTGCTCGAGTATTAAAAAATCACAGATGACTATTCACAAATGATCCGTGGGTTCCTACTTCTCTCGAGGTTTGATCTGTTCAACCATAAGTACTGTGTCGTGTCCTTGCTTCAACATCTGGTTGTGACGTAGCAATTCTCTACCACAGAAACCACAAACAGTAAGTATTTGTGGTTCTGACAGAGGTGCCCATCCCCCATTTTGCAACTTCTCTAGAAAAATACTAAAAAACAATATAACTGCACAAAAGTTAACGTTTTATTATTCGGATCTTGTCTGACTAAATAAATAAATAAATATATATATATATATACTTTTAGAACACGTGCTTAGAATCCCAGAGTAATTTACGCTTTATTCAGAGGCTGTATATAATTTTAATAACTAAGCCATTTAAAGCCAATCCATTGAAAAAAAGTCACATCATAGATAGATCATGACGTAAGGCTTATAATATATAATTTTATAACTTATACTTTAATAAACCATAGAGGAATTTCAAATATGGTTATTTGAGTACATAATTAGTATGAAATATTGTTCCATCAAAAAAAGTGTATTTTCGTTCCCTAAATTTAAATTATTTGAAATAAGTCTTACTGGCTCGTTCCCATGTTTAAGTGGCCTCAATATTAGGGGAGTCTTGTTCGATTTTCGGTTGTGCGGATGAAAATATTCAATAAATGTATTAAGAATAATCTTGTATTCCAATTTAATAATAATAATAATAATAATAATCTTCGTGCTGTAAAGGTTGAGTGTGTAAGATGGGAGCGTAGAGAACGCGATAAAAGGGCATTATTATTACTATTACAGTTTTATTTTTTATTTTTTGCATAAAAAAATAAAACATTGCTCCAGAAGAAATCTTTAGTTTAAATTTAATCACAATGTAATCTCAACAGTTCTTGAAGATCTGTCTTTAGCATGTTATGATAAACTTTTTTAATTAACAGAAAAAGTTATCATTACATCCTAAGACACCCTTGACAGTGTAATGACAATGTTCTGGGCCCCTTTCATTTATACGAAAGTCATGGATGAAGTGTATCTTATTTTGGTTAGTTATTATTATTATTAAGACCGCGTCTTACTACCCGTTCGGGTTATATGCACTTACGCTAATGTGTGATGATAGGGTTATTGTGAGATGAAATGGAGGACCTACAGTTTAACGTGGAATCCGAACCACTGTGGAGGCCTGGCATTCCCCACATTCACAAATTGTGAGATGAAATGAAGGACCTACAGTTTAACGTGGAATCCGAACCACTGTGGAGGCCTGGCATTCCCCACATTCACAAGTTGTGATTAATACATTCTTGTCAGAGGTGAAGGAAGGGTTTGGTAATAATCAGATAAATCTGTGCCTGGACCAAGAATTGAACCAAGGACCCCAGCACAGAAGCCTGACACCTTACCCCTAGACCATCAGGTAACCCAAATCCTATAGTGGTTGAGGTACATCATCGTATTTATCACCCAACCATGTGCTTGAAACTAAGCACCACGGAATTCGGCACCACTATATGGAGGAGTAGGGCGAGAAAGATATGCAATTCTACAGCAGATGACCAAGAAATGTTATCACAGCGGGAAGAAAGTTAAATTATGATTCTACAGAATAAATATTTTATTTATTTTTGCAAAAAAAAAACTGCTATAAAAACTGCTAAAACATTGCCCTTTTCTCGTGTCCTATACATTATAAGAGCCGCATCAGTGGTTGCATGGTCTAACTCACCCATATCATGCAAGACTGGATTGCAGATGATGGGAATATCGGGGTTCATATCTTGGTCGGGTGTATCGTGTGTGGTTTAAACTAAATAGTTTATCACTCTATTCTCTCAAATTCATGTATGCCTACCCAATCTACCCTAAACCTACCCTAAACCCTCTCACCCACCTACCTACCTTCTTATTCCTATTCTACTAGAGTTATCAATTTATGCGTATAACCCAAACGGCTCCTAGGGTCACAAGAATAAATAATAAAACATAATGCCTGTGTGACTAAATTAAGTATTTTAAATACCACACTAAACACATTCTTAATATCCTCCATACACATAATCACTCAAAGGAGTTTCAGTTTTTGTTTATTTAAATTAAAATCAAATAAAAGTAAAAATTTAATCTCTTGTCAAATGAGTCGTTATAGTATCGATTTTCCTTCAACGCAGGGTGTGCGAACTGTCACTAAAAGCATTCAACTGAAAAATTAGATCCAGGTAGTATTTACTGTTCAATAATTAATTATTTACTCGCATCTGTGGGCACTTGGACTCAACGTGGTGCTCGTAAATTCTGCTAGGCCGGTAATGACGAGGCCGAGATTCGAATCCCAGACGTAAAAAAAGAATAAACATCTTCCATATTCAATAATAAAAATCATCACAATTATTTTAATGTTTTTTTGTACCACGTCTTACTACCTGTTCGGGCTATAAGCTTATGTAGACCTACTAATTACACTAATTGTCATATGGATGAGGAAGACTATAATTAGAATATGTGTACCCCCATTTAAGTGGAGAGAGTGGAAAACCTTTTTGAAAAAAAAAACTCCTTACACCCGACCAAGATTATAATATGGATATCCCCGTCATCAGCAGTCTAGTCTACTGTGAGAGTAACGCCTTGGTCGATGCAGCCACCAAAGCGGTTAATTTAATGTTGCACGTAATTTCATTCTACATTTTTTTGATATTAAAATATTTAGTTCATTTAGGTCTTAGTTTTCCGGACAAAAAACTGCTATACCGACTCAAATGAGTAGTTCTATAATTACAAGTTAGCCTGTTTCTGCTAATTAATAATAAAATAATTTCAATATATGGTAAAATAAATATAAAGAAACTAGAGTTAATTTAACTCATATCATCTATTTTTAAAAGTATCGTAACTATTAAACTTTAGTAAACATTCTATTTTGCTAAGCCATGTGCCTTTAAAGGATAAAATTCTACTAGTAAATTATTAGTACTCTATTATTATTATTATTATTTTTATCACCGCGTCTTACTACCCGTTCGGGTTATACGCACTTACACTAATGTGGAATGGTGGGGTGATTGTGAGATGAAATAGAGGACCTACAGTTTAACGTGGGATCTGAACCACGGTGGAGGCCTGGGCATTCCACACATTCACAAGTTGTGTTTAATACACGTCTTGTCAGAGGTGAAGGAAGGGTTTGGTAATCAGATAAATCTGTAGCCGGGACAGAGGATTGAACCCCGGACCCTCTACTCGTAAAGAACGTAGATTTAACTCTTGTATAATCCATGAATTAACTTTATTTAGCCTTTATACATATTTGAGTTCTAGTAGAATTTAAAACTTTAGATTTTATCTATAATACAATTTTAATAAACTTGAGCCTTCTATCTGATCTTTTTGGCAGGAATACCAGTTTTAATACCATAGTTTAATAAAGCAACAGTTCTTCTAATTTATATTAAATTTATACTTAAATATGAATTAATTCATAAATTACATATTTATATCAATAACCTATGCTACGTTTATTCATAATCTACTATAGAAAGGGTGGCAATATACTCAATCAAACTTTCCGAGTAGTTCAATTTTAATAAATGTTTATTTGTTCATTATTTGAATAAGTTCTATCATATGTTTATTTAAAACCTTTTTTGGCACCCTTTTGGGTGCGAGGGTGACGCTTTAAGCCATTCAACCACCGAAGCGAGTATATAAACACCTTAGTAAACTATTAAATAAATATAAACTCTCTAAATAGAGTATTATTTGTAGAAACCTAACATGCGAATGCAGAGTGATATATTTTTACAGAAAATTCTTAATGTCGACCAGCTTATGCGTAGTTTCAGAATAAAAAGTAGTTATAAAAGAAGTTATTTTTACGTTCACTTTCTATTTTAGTTCGTCTCCCACGTTTGTTTCTTTAATTATTCTACTAGGTTTGACCTGTTTCCACACCCGCCATGCAAAGTAGCAAACAAGCAAGCAAATCTTAATTGAATGCGATGATTCGACCCGCTTGCTAATTACACCAACCCACCCTTATTCCCACACAACTCAAAACTTTACACACCCCACTTTTATATCTTCCTCTTCTTCAAATTCACGTTCTACACTTTGCTCTTCCATTTCCACCAACCTTGATTACCCTTTGAGTAATATAATTTCTTACTAAAAACAAGGTTTTACCTCCAATTTAATTTATAACTAATCATCTTTCTTAACATGTCCTATATACGTAAACTAAAGAGTAAAGTTTACACTCCATACAAATGTTTACATATTAATTATGTAGACCCTATCAATATATATTTTTGTGTCATGTATATATTTATCATGCACAGCAACTGTTTTATATCAAAATACGACTTACAAACTAACGTTACACTGGAAAATACAAAAACCACAATACATCCACCAGACCATACTATGAACGAAAAGCCCCTAATTTACAGATATTAATTTTATTCCACTATGCCCGAAGTCGAACTTTAACTCTTTAATTAGCAGGTAGACTTGTTACCGACTAGGTTCAGGTTTCGGATAGGCTATACTTTTATTGCTTGATTTTAGTTTTTCGGGTTTTACTGCTCATAACAGCTATTCGCATAGACTTTTACCAATTTGTTCAGTACTGAAACTTTAGTCTAAATACTATAAAAATAATAATTTTGAATAAAAAATCAATCAAAGATTAGAAAAAAGATATAATCTAATTCACTATATTTATCTTGGCGCTGTCTTGACATCACCTGCCATTAGTTGCGGCTGAAGAACGTAGGTTTAGGGTATGAATAAGGGCCAGTTTCATAGTCAAATTTAGTACGCCTCAAGTGCGGTGCTACACTAGTACATGACGACACATACCTAAACCAGAATGGAATGGGCCGTTTTCGCATAGGAAACTGGCCCATTCCATTCTGGTTTAGGTATGTGTCGGCATGTACTTAGTATAGCGCCGCACTTGAGGCGTACTAAATTTGACTATGAAACTGGCCCTTAGTGTTAAATTACTTTCTTCATACCCGCCTCGGTGGCGTAGTTGGCTACCACGCTAGTCGTGTTTAGCTTGACTGCTGAGGACGGTGAGATCGAGGTTCGAATCTCGGTCGGGTGAATTGGGGTGTCTCTTCCTAAATGGTTTTCCACTCTCCCTCCACGCAAATGCGGGTTCACTTCCTCTAATTCAACCTTCCCAATTTTTAATCTATTAGCGTATAATTAGTACTTAAAGCGTATAACCCAAACGGGTAGTAAGACGCGGTGCTAGATAATAATAATAATAATAATAACAACTTTCTTCATATTGCAATCACAGAGATTTTACTGTCAAAAACTATTTTATATGTAAGCATCTTTATTTTTAGGTGAGTTATGCCGTTTATATACTCTACATTGCTCCTTACTGGTTATTATGTTTACACAATATTCATAAAAATGACTTCGGTTGTTTTTTTCTGGTTGAGAATTATATGAATTGAAATCCACGTACACGTGGGCAAATGTAATACATTGAAAGTTTTAAGTCTTCTCTTGTCTGGTTTTCCGGCCATAGGGAGGCGGGGATCGTGGGATTTAAATTATGGTTTAGTTATTGATGTGTTTTCTCACTCTCCATCAACGCAAATGCATCTGTAATTCATCTAAACTCTACGCTCCTTATACCTACCTACCTCATTAGTGTAAATATATTGATAGCTCAGATGGATACTAACACAAGAATAGCGGAAAGAAATTTAATTTTTAATTTTGAAAACACTTTTTCTGAACATATAATTACTCAAGTACTCGTAATTCTCGCTATAGAGAGGATAATTGATTACAGGTATGATGAGTTCTAAGACATAATGGATGTACTGAAAGTAGTTATCCAAAATTATGGTATATATTTTATCTACCAAAATGTTGGTACAATTTCTGTAAATATAATTTTATTGATACTTACGTCTTTAGTGTAAATATGCGGATAGCCCAAATGAACCGAAAGATTATAAAGCAAACCAAAAATAAATAAAATATGTATTTGATATTTTTTAATGTTAGTATTATCTTACTCGTATTATTAATACTCTATGGTTGTACTAAGCAACTATGTTATTTGGTTGTTTATTTTCTAATGTATTAATTGGTTTTCCAAAGAGGATTAAGAAAAAAAAAATCATGCATTTAATGTGTATCATTGATCAAAGTAAAGTTAAGACTTCTTTTCCTAAACTTTTGCTGGATCTCCTTTCTGCTTTAAACAGTCCCTGCACGGTTCTCGTCGTAAGATTTCCCTTGCCCTCTAACCCCCACCTAACCCCTTAACGTACTTCAGAATTACCCTTTTCCCCACCTTTAGAGATCTCCTGGCATTCGTGCAATTTCTTATGAAATGAGGTAACGCAGGCAAAAGTTATGTTATAGACTTAAAATATTTAGAATTTCTCCCGTGCTTAAATTCGCGCCCGAGAGGAATTACGTTCCACTAAAACGATTGTTAAAAAGTTGACCTACTCAAATATGCTCTTTTATAACGCTCTCTCTCTCTTATTTTTTATTTTTTTACTCTTGGCTATTTTTATTCACTTTGAGAATCACATTATCATAGCTTTGGTACACACTGTTTTTATAGATATGGATATCAACATTTAGTTATAATAAGGTGTATTAAAATATTGTGAATTGCTATTTTTTTATTTTTTTTATTTTCAGATATATTATTATTATTTAGCACCGCGTCTTACTACCCGTTCGGGTTATACGCTTTAAGTACTATTTACGCTAATGGATTAGGAATTGGGAAGGTTGAATTAAAGGAAGTGAACCCGCATTTGCGTGGAGGGAGAGTGGAAAACCATTTAGGAAAAACCACCCTCAGTTCACCCGACCGAGATTCGAACCTCGATCTCCCCGTCCTCAGCAGTCGAGCTCAACACGACTAGCGCGTTAGCCAACTACACCACCGATATAGAAAGTTTCATAATTGTGAACATTTTTAACCTCAATATTATGATGGAATTACACGGTTTAAGGTCCCTTTCGACTAAAAATGATATTTTAACATCTAATCTAGGATTAAACTTCGGTATGCATAAAAATATGTTTTCTTTTAAACGGTTTCCAACTTCTTCTCCACACAAATTGTGTGTGTGTGTGTGTGTGTGTGTGTGTGTGATATAATCCTATTCATCAGATAACTAGACCAAATAATTTTTTATAATGTTCATGTTTATTTAGTAAGGAGTAGTAATAATTGATAATATGGTTAGATCTTCGTTCTTATTCCCTCCCCCTTATTTTATATATATATATTTCTTCTTCTATGACGATGACATGTCTCGGTGAATTTTTCACCATCTTCAAGTCCTACCTGTATTAAAGATAATTGATTTTACTTCATACTATTGTAAAGTTGTGAAAATTTTATCCAAATAAAATCGATCATCTTTAATACAGTTAAGACTTGAATATGGTGTAAAATTCACCGAAACACGTCATAGAATAATATATATAAAATAAGGGAAAGGTAATAAAAACGTAGATTTAACCATATTATCAATTAAATCAAATAAATTGTATTTTATAATATAGCAGAATTACAGTATGATTGTTTTTAAAAAACATAACTGTAATTCGATTACAAAATTACTTTTTGGAATATGTTCTTAGTAGTAAAAGTTTTATATTTACACGTAATCGCCATTCAATCATTTTATAGTGGAGATGTTATTTTTTTTTTAATTGTTGGGTAGACTATTGTAGAATAGTGTACAATAGTTTGAAGCATTCAATACGAAGTGAGAGAAAATACCATTTATTTAAAATCAATATTATCAAGCAGTTAGTTCACTTGATAATTATTAATATTATCAGCACCGCATTTTACTACCCGTTCGGTTTATACGCACTTACACTAATGTGTAATGTTAGGGTGATTGTGAGATGTAAAGGAGGACCTACAGTTTAACGTGGAATCCGAACCACGGTGAAGGCCTGGCATTCTCCACATTCACAAGTTGTTATTAATACACGTCTTGTCAGAGATGGAGGAGGGGTTTGACAATCGGATAGATCTGTGCCGGGACCAAGGATTGAACCCCGGACCCAAGTACAGAAGTCTGA
Organism: Timema californicum; assembly: GCA_902141385.1. Lineage (NCBI taxonomy): Eukaryota > Metazoa > Arthropoda > Insecta > Phasmatodea > Timematidae > Timema > Timema californicum. The sequence goes on from CABFOW010000056.1 coordinate 19,751, forward strand.
CACCTTACCTCTAGACCACCAGGTCACCCACTTGATAATATACACACAGCAATGTGAGTTGCACCCGGCGTTTCCATGCGGCATTCATTGCAGATAATTATGTAGCGTGGTCGATAACCTTCAAGCTCAAGAACATAAGACATCGCGCTGTATTTTGATGTTACGTTCTAGTGCCCCTAATGCCTAATAGCACGTTAATATTATTTATATGATGCAAATAGGATACAAAGATTGAGTTTTAAGTAACTTGTAACGTTGCCTTTTTTCTTTTTGGGTCCCGCGTTGTTGGCGTCTTGTAACGTTCTCTTGTTATGTCCCCCATTATGGAAACCACGTTTTAGTATTAACTTTTTTTTAATAAGTTATAATGACGTCAGTTTTAATTTATTACATATCAGATTTAATTTTAAAATTCTGAATGCAGTTCTATTAATGACTTTTACTTTATTTACAATGTAAGAACAGTTGACTCATAAATTATTTAAAATGTTTTCATACGTGGCAGCTTGAGAGTTTGAATTTTGACGTTGGCACGTCTCGAACCCTAATCCCCTAACTATAGCGAGGTTGCAGGCCGAGTGAGAGATGGGAAGCTTTTTTTCTTGTACATAGCTAAGGAAGGGCTATTAGAGATGTCCTTTTTTTTTTCTATTTCACCATGATGGCATCAGCTTTTAAAAACGAGAGAGAGACAGATTCACAGTTTAATAGAAGTGGTTTGCTCTTCAAAAATTATTCGAAAGAGAGGTAGAAATCAGTAGACGAGGGAGACCCGATGATTGAAGCGCGGACCCTAGCACAGAAGTCAAACACCTTAACCCTGGACAGCCAGATCACCGCTTATGTACTAATTAAGCTAATGTATTAGTTAGGGATATGAAAAGTTGAATTTATAGGAAGTCTAACTGTATTTACACTGAGAGAGAGAGTGGGAAAACATTTAGTAAAAATCATCTTCAGTTCATCCGACCGGGATGCGAAACACGATCTCTCCGTCACCAGCAATCAAGTTTAACTCAATATTGACGAGTAAAGACCACACGACCACCGATAGGTGTGAAAAATATCCGAAAAAGCAATGAAATTAGTCGTCTGAAGATAGTTTGATGTCACATTATTTTTAGCTCATTATATTTTGAGCGGCTTTGGTCGTTAAAGAATAATGAGTTCGCCTGTTAATTTTGAGAGGAATCGGCTTTTAAAATGTAAACAACATATATATATATATATATATATATATATATTGAACGGTTGAAATTTGCATATAACTATCCAAATAGTTCTAATTTCTTTTTAAAAGAGTTTAATCAAGATTCTACACGTTTTAGTAGTTTTTGATGCCTTTAAAGTTTTTATGACAAACTTTATTCCACACCAAAACACATGCTGAATTGGTCTTGAATAGATTCCATTTTTAGAATAAGGTCACCCCATACATTGATTATTTATCTATAACTAAACATGCTTTATTACTTATGAGGTAACAAACCAAAAATGTTAAGTTTGTCTATAAATGGTGATGGAATATAAAGGTTAAAATAAAAAGTGAAGAGGTATGCATGTAGCATGTGTGGTTGATAAACATCCCACACATCTACACATATTAAAACCAAATCTCAGATAGCACTAGTCATTTTTATTATGCCATAAGAATAAGATAAAAAAAGAAGATATTTTATCTTTAAAAATGCGTTGTCACCTTATTCTATATTCTTCTTTACACGTTTAATATGAAGATGTAAACCACTTGACTAATAACCTTGAAAAATGGTTTCCTCAAGCGCTTCCATTCCTTGGCACCGTCTTAATTATATTGGACGGCAGAAGAGGCCATCGCTCATATGCTAATGTTGTCAAATTATGTCACCAGAATGATGACATTCCTGCACCTTCATAAGAAATGAGGTAATCTGGTTAAGTGCCGGCTTCACCCCTTTCCTTTCGCACTAGGGTTGTTACGAGCAATAGTGTTATATGTCTCATATAATATCAAAATAACTCTTATTAATTGTCGCAGGCTCTAACCCAACAGTCACCAAATTCGTCGAGTATGGGAGTTACTTTTGAAATGTCAAATTGGTTTGCCAGCTAACGAGATTCAAAATTTGCTATATCACGTATTGGCCTTTATTGTGACCTGTATATAGGCTTTTACATCATACCTGCTTTCAATCGGATGTGTGTGTGTGTGTGTGTGTGTGTGTGTGTGTAGTGGAGAAGGGGGGACAGGGTGGGAGTTTCTCTGTTACTTGGATTATTGTTATGGATAAAATGTAAAAAAAAATAGTACATTTAGTACTAAAATGAATGAATGTGGGGAATACCAGGTCTCCACCGTGGTTCGGATTCCACGTTAAACTGTAGGTCCTCCATTTCCTCTCACAATCACCCTACCATTACACATTAGCGTAAGTGCGTATAACCCGAACGGGTAGTAAGACGCGGTGCTAATTATAATAATAATAATAATACTAAAATGAACTTTTTTATTCTATAATATAAAATAATTACTCATTATAAAAATTATAATCAAACATTAAAGAAAATACTTGGTGTGCAACTTAATTAGAAGGGTGACATTTACTTTCATTCAAAATATTTTCGTAACCTATCGCTCTCATTAAGATGCAGTTATCAAGATGTTATCTATTAATTGTTTTTCATCACCTGCAGCTGAAAATGAGGACTTCCATAGGTAGAGTAGTCAGTAGATCATAATAACACCTCCCATAAAAACGCCTCCATTGAGAGCGCAGCGGTAACCAGAACTAGATAATTTTCCTTCCAGACAAGAGGTCTTATTTATCCTAAGCTTGAGGCAACACTTCTCAACAAATAAGTTACTTTTGAAAGCGCAGAGTAAATTTTCCCCGCGAGCAACCGAAAATGCTATCGCGAACTACCGATACTAGTCACTCTTGGGTCGGAATGGATTTCCAGTAGTTAGGAGGGAGATCGAGACTTTAATCACGGGTTGGATGTAAAAAGGCTGTTTGATCCTTAATGGCTTACCATTACACCCTCCTCGCGAATATGAGTACAAGATTTATTTTTAAAATGTAACATCTCTCTTTCCTAATACAATAAAGCAATTAATATATGTTGACAACCCGAACAGGTATTAAGACGTTAAATGGGGAAGGGAGGAGGAAATCAAATCTCAGGCAAATACCAACTTCATATATTTGCTAAAAACTCGTCTCTGATTCATCCTAAAAAAGAATAATTTTGAGACACGATTCATTATCCATCCTGGTTATTTGAATATAACTAAACTAATGTGGAAAGTTTGAGAAAGGTAGAAATGAAAACACCCTTTATATACACCCGTAGTATATTAAAGCCCCGCTCTCCAAGTCAAGACCAAACCAACCAGACTAGACGAATACGGTGTTTAGTACATGTGCCTACCGATACAAATAAATATTTAAATATTATTTATTTTAAGGGTAAAATTTAATTAAAATTGCATAGAGTCATATTTATTCTTAAAAATAATTGTAAATATGTTTTTCAAATAAATATAAAAAATAACCCCACTTGGATTAAATGAAAACCACAAGGAAAACTATGTGTGCATAATAATATATAGTATCACTATATGCTACGACATGTATATAATCATTTGGTTACATTTATGAACAATGAATAAAATTACAATAAAATATATTAGAATTATAAAAATGTACTTAACATTAGTATTCTGAAACGTTGGCTCAGTTGGCAGCGTTGTTTTCTACTAATCTAACGGTCCTGAGTACGATTCCCGGTTTGGCCGAAAATGGTATCATAGGTGAAATGAGGGTTTCCTCTTTCGCGGTGATTAATTAACAGCGCAGGGGGTCGGTTGGTGTGTTTGTGTAAGTATACGGCCAGAGTGAGCGAGCGAGCACGCGAGCTGTTAAAAAAGTGAAATAGAACTCATTGATTGTAATGATAGGTGGCCAGACTGGAGCGCGCGCTCGAGACGGAACAGTCTAGTTTACAGGCGCTGACGATATTATTTTTAGTCCATTGAGTGCTAGGAAAACTTCTCAATTTGACATGATATTTGACTTTTTTTTATAATTATCGATAGGTTTAGCACACTTGCTACTAACGGCCTAGTAAGATGATGAACTATAGTATATATGTAAACGTGATATGTTAAAATACTTTAATATTATAATCAAAGTAGGCCTTTACAAATAAGAACCACAAGAAATTTAGAATAAAATATATAAAGATAATGAATGTGTTTCAAATCCATGCACTTCATTATGATGGATATATGGTAGAATTATGTGGCCACATTACCAAATATACAAATATGGTGTTGGAAGGAAGAAGCACTTTAGTATAAAGAGAGAAAATGAGACTAACCTGTAAAACTGCAGTCCAATTTCTAAGTTCAATAAAATAATAGTTTTCTAATCAGAAAAGAAGTAATAACCTTAAACAATGTATCCGATTATTTTTTACAGTCATCTTAAATTTCAAGAAATAACTAGTTAAATTTTATTTAAACTGAATAAGAACCAGTTTTTATGAAATTAGATTTCACGCTCAATTAGAACAAAATTAATTCCAAAAATAAAATCAATTTTGAAAAGAGATGTTTGATTTTTAAATTATATAAAAATATAAATTTCTGACATTTTTATACATTTGTAAATAAACATATTTGTATGGATTGATTTAATATAAAATATATATAATTTGTTCCCTAACCCACACACTTGGTCCTCTCCCCCTCATTATATATATATATATATATATACACACACACACACTAAACTATAGCGTAAGAATAAAGTGCCTAGCTCGATATCTTAAGCATGTTTTAAGGAATGCATTATTTTCCAAACAAGTGTGCGAATTTAAATTGGAAAGACTAAAGAGTAAATATTTGACACCTTGCCAAGAAAGCTAATTTTTAAGTCATGGCTAATTGCTAAAATAAATTACCAGACGTAATGTCTGTAAAGTGAAATGAAATGTTCTAAATAAGTTTTTAAAAAACTTTATAAAGATAATTTTATATAAAGACAAAAGGATACAGAATTTTAACAAGAAAGAGAATAGGCCTAGACTATTATTTTAAAATAATTAAATTAAAATTAAATAAATACTCTAAAATATTATATTACAGTATATATTATGAAATGACAATGCAATAACAGAAGAAGCATGTAAATTGGTATTAGTGATCAATTCTTGATCAAACCATTTCCGAAAAGAAAATTGCAAAACAATAAATATTCTTGAATGTAACCGTTTGTTCCCACGGCTTTGCACTTTCACGCCATACGAAAAGGACCACTCACCTAAAATAAAATTGTCAGTACAAGATTAGTGTCAATAAGAATGAAAACAAAACTATATTAAAAGCAGTGCTACTCTGCGGATCCTAAGTGTGGACATTAAGCAAGAAGATGGAGATTAAGATTTTAGAGTTTGAAAATAAAGTACCGAGGAAAATTTTTGGACCAGTGAAAGAAAATGGGTAATTTAGAATTAGTAAAAAAATTTAGATACATTACCTTTTTAAGGAAACAGACACTACAGCAATAATAATAATTATCAAAATAATTGCGTGGTTGGGACATGTATCGAGAAGGACGAAGTTAATTAGAAAAGAAGTGTACGTTGGAAAACCAGAGGGAAGAAAGCCACTGGAGAGTCTGTAGCTCAGATGGGGTGATGAAGTAAGGAGTGACCGTAGAATATTGGATGTAGGTGGATGAGATTAATGCTGTCGACAAGAAAACGGGGAAGAGGTTAACCGCTAAAGAACGAGGCTATGAACCGACTGCGGTTCAAATGTCCACCTAGGTAAAGGTAATCTTATTTTCAGAAAATAGGGATAAACCTCACACTGTACACTCGACAGAACCTTTAATCCCAACTCCTAATCACCAACCAACCAGATCATCTATTCGGCTATTTCACGTGTCTACCAACGATTATTTGGCTATTCTTCTGTACCCTTCGCTTACCTTGTATGACTCCACTATGGTATAACGTGTAACAGAGGGTCATATTAGTGTCATCTGTCAAGTTAATACTGTTAGCTTCCTGGTAAACAGTGTGTACATCTGTTCACATAATCTTTTTTTAAATGTATTTAACGTGGACTTTCTGAACAAACTGATTATATCAGCACACGACTTATAAATGAACTTAAATTTAGAACATACACAATCCCCAACTCACGGTCGTTAGTTAATGACTGTGAAAGAGGAAACACAAATTTCACCAACTTATAATTATTCGTCCACACCAGGACCCAAATCCGAGACCTTTAGCTCAGTAAGCAGAGATCTACTACCAACTGAGCAAAAATCCTAACCTAATTTTATTTCAAAGCGCTATCTAGTCTTTATTCGCACACCATAAAAAAACGCAATATTTTGAAAAAAGAAAAGGCAACAACCGTTTCCAAATTCTTAGCACGTGTTTGTGTCCCCTGCGTTGCGTGGAACAAACGGCTGATATGTTCTAGGGGAGGAGTTTGGGTTGGGGATAGGGGGACTGATATGATGATGATGATGGACTTGATATGCCAACACCGCTGCAAAACACGCAGTGGCATCCCGTACCACCAACATACTGTCTCGTCTTCCCCATTTCCTTTCTCGCCAGAAAAATATACTTCCTTCCAACAAAACATGCAAAACAGTAAATTTTGTCTAGTATATTTGTGGACATCATCTTTTTCATTCCCTTCCCCTAACCTAATCATCTCTTCCTTTTTTTTTTAGCATCGCGTTTTACTACCTGTTCTGGTTGTACACATATTTGATAACTACTCTTTGTGGGGGAGGGATAAATAAGGAAGCATTTTAGAGGTAATCCACTCACATTTGCGTGGAAGGAAAGTATAAAACAATTTAGGAAAAAAACACCCTTAATAAGACCTAGACTCGACAGGGACTTGAACCCTAATCTCCCCTTCTTAATCAGGCCCGTCCAACACGAGAGTGACGCCTTAGACCATCCGAGCAGTGAAGCGGGTTTGTATCTTATTCGAGGCACCAATCTGTGTTGACTCTGGAAAGCTAAGAAAGATCTAATTTCAAAATTGTCGCATTAAACACAAAAAAAGAATATAAGTAAATACATAGTGTTCTTAGTTTGAAATGGTTCTTCCCGGGTTTGATAAAGATGTAATAAACATCATTTATCGCATGGTCTAACGCGTCACTCATGTTAAGACTGGATTTCTTGTGACTCGGAGAACATGGTTTCAATCCCGTTAGGGTGTTTCTCTACCCAAATGCTATCCACTCAACTGTGGGTGCAGTTCCTCTAGATTATACATTTCTCATTTATATTCAATTACTATTAATGTATGTGTATAGCTCAATCAGGAACTAAGAAGTGGTGAGGCCAAATTATGTATGTATAATTCATATATGTATATAATGTAGTGCACTTATTTTCTACGTTGTCAAATAACCATTTTTCAAACAAATTCTAGTATATATCCACATTGTGTATACCTTAATCTTGGATTTTAAAAACTATGTGGGTAGTAAGGCCGACTAGACTAAAGTGTGTTAAGAACACTAAAAGAGTTAACCTGGTGTTCTATTAACAATAACTACTGTAAATGAAAGTGAGTAGGTTTTATAAGATTTTAACTTTGTATTGGTTCAGGTTTTTTCCAAGCACCGCGTCTTACTACCCGTTCGGTTTGTACGTTTACAAACTAGTTACACTAATTATTTTAGGGTTAAAGAATGTTGTATTTATAGGAATAATAAACCACATTTCCATAAAGGGAGAGTGGAAAACAATTTTGAAAAAAGTGCGAGAGTTGCGCGTCCAACCACGCACCCACTGAAGCGGGCATCCCTTTAGTTCCTGAATGCACATCAACCCCACTACAATATATTTAATTGGATATTTCAATTTTAATCTAATTCCTCATATGAATTGAAAAAGAATGTAAGCGTAAGAAGATAATGTATACACCTCGTCATCGAACATCATTACATAGGCCCACTCGGGAAAAAAGTAGAACTTCGCTTCTTAGACAGTTCGTCAGTTCCAGGTTGCTCAATTTATAAATCTAAATGGTGTCCGAGCAAACTTTGATATTGTTCTCCTTTTTTGTTGTTGTATACCCTGTGGGTTAAATTCTTTAATTTTAAAATAAGTAGAGGAGAAGGTAGGAATATGAGATACCCATTTTATTTTTCCCCATATCAAACCTCAAAATAGACTTATACTAAAGAATAAAACGTCTAAAGAAAGGTAATTCTATCTGCAATAAGTGACATAAACAGAAATTAGATAGAACAAACCAATATAAAAAAATATATTATTTAAAAAAAATTGGCACAAACTGATTTTTCAAAAATAGGGTAGTAATATGAGATAGTATTTCCAGATAAAAATCAAACCATAATAATATGTATAAATCTTCAAAACAAGGATTATACATATAGTCTACTGTTGTCAAATGATACACTTCTATTCTATTTACAATAATCACATACATAGGTGTCTCTTTCTGCACCAGAACAATCACTATGGGCCCACATCTTGCATAGGAGACACTCTACCCACAATTCTCCCCTAGAGTCGTTAGAAAATTTGCCATCACAAAATAGGCAACTGGCATCCTGTGAATCTGGATTAAGCTGGCCAGGTTCATCCATATCAGAATCATCTGAATCAATTAATGAAGCACTATCATCACTTGAAGATTCTTCTGTTTCGGATTCAATAGGCCTAAATTGCCTCTTCTTTTGATTTTTTGAATTTCTCCTTTTAGAGGATAAGGTGACAGCTCGCTTTGGTGTAGTAAGAAGTAAGTCATTCTTATATGGTGATGAGGTAATAACTGCGGAACCACATGATTTACGTCCACGATTTGTAACTTTAGCTTTAACTGTTGGAACAGGTGAGATGTCGTGAGGTTTGAATGTTTTCCCTAAGCCACTTGTAGATGGACCGGAGCTAGATGGAGTATGCGGTGCAATCATTGCAGACTTGGATGTACCAGCGCTAGTTGGACTCGGTGGAGAGACGTGAGTTGCAGATGTGGATGGACAGGAGCTAGTTGGAGTCTGCGGGGAAACATCAGTTGCAGGCAAAGTTTGTGCTATTTGTGGTGATGTGGTCAAAGATAGGGGCCCTACTTTTTGGGCTGCTGCTATATAATCCGCGTCGGAGAAAATATTCTTATTTAGCGGGTAGATTCCGGTTACAAGAAATCCCTTAACAGCTATTTCAGCTGTTTGCACTTTCAAATATGCCTTCCCGAATAATTCTGCAATGTCGAATGGACTCAGTGCTCTTTGTTGTTGCCGCAAACATAGCCGCACTTCCTCGCTGTAGTACGCCTTCAGTGGACCCATGAAGGTTTTATCTAGAGGCTGTAATTTGTGTGTCGAGTGCGGGGGAAGCGACACAATTGACACAAAATTATTTCTGGCCAAATCGATGACCTCTATATTTCTGGTGTGGCTATAATGGCCATCCAGAATCAACAATACTGGAGAATATTTTGTCGGTTTGGCAACATTTAAGAAATGCTGGAACCATTTTGTGAAAAGGTGTGCTTGAATCCAGCCAGACGGGTGGTATGCAGCAATCGATCCATGTGGGGCTCCTTTCATCAACTGCTTGTTTTCATTTTTCCTTGGAAAAATTATCATCGGAGGCACAAAACTCCCTGCTGCATTCATGCAACACACTAAAGTAATCAGCCCACCTCGTTCGGCTGAAGTTAGGCTAGCAACTTGTCTTTTGCCTTTTAACCCCACAACTTTGGGTATTTTTGACTGCACAACAGACAACCCTGTTTCGTCGACGTTGTAAATTCGATCGGCAGTAAATGAAAATTTCTCATATTGTTCATCAAGATTGTCAAAAAAAGCATCCACTCTTTCTTTAGTGAAACCTAGTGCTCTGGCAGCAGACGTACCTGTAGGCTTACGCAGTGAAATCGTGTCCTTATGGCGTGACAAAAAATGGTCTATCCAGCCTCTTCCTGCTTTTTCATCTCCAAAAGGATGCTTGATGCCATTTCTAACAGCTAATTGGTATGCCATCTTCTTTATGTCATTCGTGGTCAAACCGTAGAACTTGGATTCCATTGTTAGAATATATTCAACTAGTTGTTTTTCAATTTCATCACCTAAAATAAAGTAGAGTGTTAATTCAGAATATTAAAAATAAGTCTAACAATAAATTATCTAATGTAACGTCGATAAAAAAAATATAAGCTACTTACCCAAAATTGTCTTTCTCCCTAATTTCGTAGCAGCTACACTCTCAACAGTAACACCTTCATTCACCTTTGAAACAAGTTAACAAAAATGTTATAAAATAACAGTAAATAGACTACTTTGAAGACTGGCTAGTTAAGTCGAGAAAAAATTGCAGCTGAACATAAAACATAACACTCTACATACCTTTGAACATAGACGTGCAAGGGTAGATCGTGGCACATTATATTTCTTTGCTGCCTTCAAATATCCACATTCTTTGGCTTTAACAGCTTCAATAGCTCTTATCATGTCTTCCTTATTATAATTTTTTCTTAAGCCTTCGCTTTCTTTTTGTAATTTAGTTCTTGGCATCTGAAATATGTATGTACGTTTATAGGATGTTTGAACATAAAGAATATGTAATATGATCTATTAGAGTATTGAAAAACACTTGTGTTAAAAACTGTGGTAGAAATATGAGATAGTCTCATATTACTACCCACCAAGTGTCTCATATTTCAACCAACTCATCGTTTTGGATTTTTCTAATAACTCACATGGAAAGACGCAATATTTGTGTGAACTATATTTATATTCTAAAACTACAATTCATATAATGTAACTTACCGCATTAATTTGTTGAAAAATCTTGATAGAAACAGTCGTAGTTGGCTAATCAATAATTACTAGCGAAAACTTTAAGCTGGCGCCAAAACATCAAACGTTCACCATGCTTCAGTACTACAAACAAAACGCTCGCTGTCTGCAACATAACGGTGGCGTGTCTGAGGTGTATAGTTTCCAAGATATCTGCTAGTTGCCAGTAGTGAACAGAGATCAAAACCATGGTATCTCAAATTTCTACCCTATCTCATATTCCTACCTTCTCCTCTATTAGTTGAGACTTACATTGAAATTTGCATTACGATACTAAATAAAAAATAATATTGCATTTATTGAAGTTACAGTGATTTAGGCTTATCAGTAAAGTCTCAATAAACTTAAATCAGTAAGATATTTTTTTTATATTGATGACAATTTTGAGGAAATTCCACAACAATGTTGATTTTAGAACAAAATTTTAGCAACCAAGAGAGCAAGAATAATTTCCCAACAAAAATATTATGAAATTTTAAATGTAACTCACAGCTAACATGAACATAAAAAGGAGCTCTACTACACTACGCGGCTCAACTTAGATAGGTAAGGCTCAATACAACTCAAAATAAAAGTCACATCGTGGTGAGCTTTTTAGCATTAAACTTTTTTAAAAAAACAGAGGAAACAATGGAAGTGAAATCATGTTTTAAAACTTACAAGTCAATTGGAAAACAATTATTTAAAAATTAAATAAAAATATTAAACTGATCCTAATATCGTGGCTTTCAAATGAAACTTGTATAAATCAGGTTTGAGCGTAATTTGTGTATATTTCACGGTTGTGAGATGAACTATTAATGTTTCAATTTCATATATCTTTAAATATATCTCACTTTAAGCCACATAAAATGATCACCTGTTAAGCGCGCGCGCGCACACACACACACACACACACACACACACACATATATATATATATAAAACCCCGAGTCTTATTAACGGTGAATATCGGCGTGTTTTCGCGAGGGATTTGAAATGAAGACACCTTACAAGTTAGGAATCAACTTTGAAACGGATTTTCTCCCCTCTACCAGCGCTGTGGCTTCGATTAGTGATAACTAGGAAGGGAGAGATAATTGCGCCCCTGGCCTCCGTTTATTAGTGGTAGGTTGGGTGGTTTCTTTAACGTGGTTGTAATTACATATCTTACCACCCCAACCCCTTTTCTAGATTTTGTCGTTATTTAAATATTTAATAGATAGTTCGGTAACAACGTTAACAACCAAGGAGACACAATGCAATCAAAGTATTATTAAAAAGTTTAGTTGACATTTTAAAGTTAAAGTAAGTTACATAAAACACGTTTAATCTATACTCCCTTATTATATTTTGTTTTATGCGCCGCGTGTTTACTACCGATCCAGGCTGTTAAACATTTACACTAGGCCTAATGGAGTAGTGATGGGCAAGTTGGAATTTAGAGGAAATATACTGTACCCGCATATAAGAGGTGAGTAAGTGAAGAAACCATTTTGGATTAAGCACATGCGACCATATTTTGTACCTCAAACTCTGAGTTACCAGAGATCCATTATTATTACGAGAGCATTTTAAGAGAGCATATAGGAAAAAAAATATTTTAGCACCGTGTCTTAAAACCCGTTCGGACTATACGCTTATGAACTAATTACTCTGATGTGTTAGGAATGAAGATTGTTGAATTTAGAGGAAGTGTACCCACATTTGAGTGGAAGGAGAGTGGAAAGCCATTTATGGAAAAACCCTACCGGGATCGAACTCCGATCACCCCTCATCAGCAATCTAGATTATTACAAAAGAGAGCTTAGATCATACGACCACCAAAGCGGGTAGCATAGTGAATGTTCTTTTCAGAATATAAAATAATTATGGTTTCTTTTAAAACATTACCCAAATAAACTAAAACAAACTTAAAATAACATAATTTTTAACTTATTACTTGGAGTATTAATTTAACAGTCAACTATTATACCTTAAAAAGCTGCTAAAGAAAGAAGTTTCAGTGACGCGCACGTTTTGTTTTGAAATATGGTTGACAAGAACGTTATATTTATTGGACTATTGTCCATTGTTACAGTGTACATATTTACAGCAACACAACTCACAACATTTGCTACTGAAACAGTTCATTAATATACGCCGGGAGAAATAAATAATTGCAGTCTGAAAAGGTTTACGTCGGCAGATTGTTTACACACTGCGATTTTATTTATGTTAGCTGCCCTGGGAAACTAATTACCGCTATTTATAGTCATAAAACATTACGGTTTAATTGAGGTGTCAAAATGAGAAGGGTTCCCCTTTCTCCCTTATGGCATTTTTTAAGCATCCAAAATTGCTTTTAATTTGTTTATATGAAATTAAGACGCAGGTAATAATTTAGGCATCACCTGTTACCAGCGTGTTAAAACGTTGGCTTTAATTCTTTGTTGGTTAAAACTAGATTCTAAGTTGAAATAGTATAACTAATTCTCACAAAAATGTCAGAATTATTTATTGACCATAATTTAAAATTTAAAACTATTTTCAGATATAGTCTAAATATAAGTAATCCTTGAATTAATGTGTGAGCTAATACATTATAAATTAAAATACATTAACTTTTAAATCACTTTAAATATATGGTAAATTTTAGTAACCAATTTTAGTCAGGAATTTACAAAGAAATAATTAGTTTTTCATAAAAGTATTTTCTTTCAAACTGAGTAATATTTTAAAATAACACTTGAGTGTTTTTGATGGGGGGAACACACACTTGAGTGTTTTTGATGGGGAAAAAACGGAAACAAAATATAGTATTAATTAAAAATCTGGTTTGCCAACGGATGGGAGCTTGGGGTTTAGATTATATACCCTGATTTTAGTAGGAAGAACAGTAGAGAAAATTCAAATATAGTTCTTTGCGGCCAACATTTCCAACATTTCTCTATACTATGTGTTATTTTATGTGGATTAATACTATCTATCAAAAGTGAATGCTGCAGATAGCATCACTTGATGTATTAATATATTAAAATTGTTTTGGTAACTTTAGTAACTGACCTCTACTGTTCTTCCTATCAAAATCATACTATAGTTGGATACACGCCAGGTGTTTTTACCTTTCCCTCCACGCAAACGCTGGTAAACTTCCAATTTAACCTTTCTCATCCCCATACTAAAGCTGTAAATTTTCGGATAAACTGAACGTATAGTAAGAAGCGATGCACACACAAACTTTCAATTACAATTTCCTTTATTTTAATAATAACAATAATAATAATGTTCTTAAAGCTAAGTTGTGGAAACATTAATCTTCCAATATACTGCGTAGCAAGCTAAATAATGATTGTAATTATTCAAATCAACTAAAAAGTAAATCCTATTTGTATAGTGGGAAAACAGGTTACTCACCTCTTTTGAAATATATATCAATCATCTTAATTATAACTGTTTATAATCTTAAGAGAATAAGGAAAATTAACTCGATCAATAAATTTATCTGATTATAGAAAACGATCCCAGGGCCTTTGACATAGCAAGTTAGTGCTATACCAGTAAACTACCCAGGCTCCGTCCCAGGTTCATAATAGTTCAGGTCAGAGTAAAATAGGTCTCTGTTTGTAGTTTGTTGTCTAGAAATAAATATCAAACAGTCAAATATATACTCTTAGAAATTGTATTAGAGATTATGGACGCATTAATAGGTGTAGCGGTGACCTGGTGGTCTAGGGATAAGGTGTCGGACTTATGTGCTGGGGGTCCGGGGTTCAATCCTCGGTCCCGGCACAGATTTATTTGATTACCAAACCCTTCCTTAACCTCTTGACAAGGCATGTATTAATCACAACTTGTAAATGTGGGGAACCCCAGGCCTCCACCGTGGTTCGGATCCCACGATAAGCTGTAGGTCCTCCATTTCATCTCACAATCACCCTACCATTACACATTAAAGTGCGTATAGCCCGAACGGGTAGTAAGACGCGGTGCTAATAATAATAATAATAATAATAATAATAATAATAATAATAGATGTAGCAAACCACCTAACAGATACAGGCTCAAATCCCAGCTGAGCTTATTTTTATTCTTCACGTAGTGGAGGCAAGAATGGTTCGTAATTCATTATGAGTACAATCTAGGGTGATAATAATCTCTCTTTTCTTTATATTAATGCCCTTTTAAAACATATTGGTATCATGATTAACTTCACATAAAATATAATTTTACTAAGGAAATAGTTGATGAAAGACGAAGGAATATGACAATAAAATAAGTCAAACTATTTTGTAATTTAATCAAATTTTATTTCACCCGTTATCAGTGAAACATGTTAAAAGTAACATTTTAGGCACCACTCCTTACCACCCGTCCGAGTTATCCGTAATATAGTTTTTAGAAATTAAAGTAGTTTTTATGGAGGAAGTAAGAGGAAACTGGTTAAAAAACACCACAGTTACATAACGAGTTTCTAATTTCAACCTTCCAATCAACGGCAAAAAAAAAATGACGCCTTACCACATATGCCCAATGAAGCTGTTCAAAAAAGTAAAAGTAAACTAAAAATTAATAAAATGGATTTAAGAAGCTAGGCAAAAATATATTTTTTATGAAATACAAAAATTTATATTTAGGTCAACTTTAAAATGATTTAAGATTTTTTTTTTTGTTATTTTAATTTAAACAGTGGCATCTTAAGCTAATGTAATGTACATACGGAAACAATAATTTTCAACTTTCAGATACCACCTTTTAAACGTATTCCAAATGTAGCTTATTTCCAAAATCATTATGTGAATTAATTCATTGTTCAAATACTTAGCGAGACAAACAAAGACTGTATTTGTTTACATAATTGAACGGGTTTGACAAACCATCTCCTTGATATATAAAACAATCTTAAATCTAATCCGAACCTTGATTGTTTCTAACCACCCGATGTTTTCCAGTGCCCAACAGCTCGAATAGGCATCAGTTAAAGGCGGGTAGAGTGACACCCCGCCCTGCGCCCACGGACCACATGTTAAGAATCTCGCGAGGGTCTCCCCTCCCAATCCTCTTGACATCAGTATGCAAACGGCGTGTCCTTCCACGCTTTATCCTGCGCAAGGCGGCACATAACCTAAAAATGGTAATTTTACTCCCCCTTATTTAAAACAATACAGATCCTAGTTAACCCGTACCGGTTTTTTTTTTT
>CABFOW010000056.1:36292-73427 GCA_902141385.1 Timema californicum
CCCCCGCTCCACCACAAACACACAAACAAGCGAGATATTTTAATTCGATTTTTTCATACGTCTTAGTAATTATTTTTACTTGTTGACGTTTCCAATTTTTTTTTTAATTATTAATCTCTATAGAAGTCTAAACACTCATTTAAAAAGGTACTTTCTTGCAGTAAAATAAGATAATATCCCAGATTTAACCTGAATCTATAGATATTTAAAAAAAATTGTTTACAAACTGTCAATTACATAAGAAAATGTGTGCATAATAATTGAATTAAATTTATAAAAAGGTGGACCAATCGTTAGACTATTGATCTAGTCAAATAGATTTTCTAAATAGAAAGAGGAACAATGTGGCTTCTTACAAAAGTGACACATAAGATAAATATTTTATAATACTGCTTATTTGCTACCAAACTGTTGAGCTATCATCGGTAATTTTAATAATAAAAATGATGTGTTGGTCATTGTTCATTGTGTTGAACACGTGTCGTTATACACGTGTCCACACGAACCATTTAATATATAGGATACGCCTTGACACCTCCCTATTAGGTGGTCCTTATCACACACTCCCATCACACTTTGTCATGTCATAATGCCATAACATATGGATTGATTCAATTATTTTTTTCCTTCTTAAAATGGTTCTTATCTTTAATAGACTTTAAAAACCACCCCAATGTTAGGTTTAACACACGACGCACTTTGTATTGTAATCTTTACGACAAGCTATATTATTAATCGCTGTCTTTTTATACACCATAAACTTATAACTTGTTTGTTTTAAAGATTAAGCAGAGTTTTTTTTTCACTAACATAGACATTCTATAATAAAACAGTCAAGTTTGAGGTACCGTAAAATTCGGCGTATTAGATGGGCTGGAAATAACGTCTTTTACATAGCATCGATAGTGAGTAATGATTTTTTTACGCTTATGTGTTAGGGATGAGTACGGTTGGGCTTAAAGGAAGTGTACCCGCATATGCAGGGAGGAAGAGTGGAAGCTAATTTAGGAAAAACTACCCCCATTACCCCCAACCGGGATTCGAAACGCGATAATTTTCCCCAATACAAACAAACCCACTTAAATAGTCATTTTGTTGAAAAACTTTTGGTTCAAACCCAATAATAATACCTTGATTTGTATAGGGTGTTATTCACAAGTTTTAAAATTACAGATTATATTCAATGGACTAAGCTATACAAATATTTTAAATGGTTGAACAAAATAATATGTTCAACTAGCAACTCACTAGGGATGATATAATTTTTAAAGTACCTACACTGTATTAATGCTAGGCCATAGAAATAATACTTGGTCAAAAAATCAAATGAGATAACAAAAGCTATTACCTTATATATTTATGTAAAGAAAGCAACAAATCAATTCTGTAGCTGGCTTGCCAGTAATTTGATGGATAGTGTTCCATCTCCCTTTCCCCTCGCCATCTTTCTATTCCTTCAACAATATACACAAACAGTTTTTTTTTTAAACCTACTAACTTAAACAGTATTGTTGCCATAAATTACATGGTTGCATTGTTTTCATTTATTATGTCGCTTATTACTCCTTTCCTTACTATATTAAAATTAAAATATTCTTCTTCTCTGGATACCGAATAATACTTATATTTTAATTATTGGTTTAATCAGAAAATATGCAAAATATTTTTAGATAAACCACAAAAAAAATACCAATAAATCCCAATATAGCCCAACTGGTTTGGGTATTTTTTAAATAATCTGGGGTTTTTTTTCAACCCTGAATAGAGATGGTTTAAAAAATAATGACTAGAATAACTTTGAGATTCTTGTAAAACAACTTACTGGATAAAAGATTCCAATAAAACGGAAATTCCAAAATGGATTAAGAGTAATAAATCATTCAAAACTACGCGATAAACAACCAAAAACGATCTCAAGTGCCAGAAAAAAAATCTTTATAATTAGAATATTATGAACATATGTGTATTCAAAAACTATTTTTGTATTTTATACTTCGAATATACTTATTATTATAAGTAGTACCTTTTACATAAAAACGTGTGGATATTTCAATTTTCACGGTTATTTGGTGTAATTTGAGATGTTAGAAGTGAGCCTAGTCATATTCAATTCTAATCATCGAGACTCGACAAATTTATACACTTCTATGAGTATTAAACTAACATATTTGATCAAAATAATGTAATAAATCTATTCACAAAATAAAACAAAGACAAAATAATCTCTATTAATAAAATGAAGAGTTTGTCGGTCATAAGCATTGCGCAATTTCTACCGCATGCAGAGGTCTGAAATTTTAAAAACTAGTATCCTTTGTGAACGAATATGTGTATTTCGAACACTGAATTTTAAAATTTTGATTATATAATTATATCTTTAATTAATTAAAAACCTGGTCGAAAGCAAAACAGGCCAACGCAGTGCTTAAAAGGCACCAGCTTTAAAGTAACTTTCCAATTGCAATCACTAAACTAAACCCATTTCCCCGCAAAACGCCATGTAGTTCTGCTACAGTAGCCCCGTGGCTTCTTTGGTGCTGACTGACAGCTTACAACTGACTTATGACAGTCGACATTTAGGTATATACCTAAATTTTGACCGTCAGAAGTGACAGCTGATAAACACATGTTTTTGCAGATCATATGGTTTGGCGTAGGGATATATAATTTGTTCTGGTAATTTTCCAAAATTTCAGCTGTCAGTCAGCACCAAAGAAGCCATGTGTCTACTGTAGTTTAATATAAAAATAAGGTATCTTATTGAATGATTATTCGTAGAATATTGTATTCGTCCTCTACTGTAGTCCTTCAAAAATTGTACCGCAGTTGTGGAGACTCGATACCAAATTGGCAAGCTATTTAATTAACGTTCCTCTTCAGTGAAAAGTAATTGCATTTTCAAGTCATTCCGCAACTGACACAAGTAAATCAGCAATGGGAGCCCCACGACATCAGTGAGTGTAAAAGGGTTAGAAGTATTCAAGGATAGGAGGTTTGGGGGAGGGGGGAGGGTGGTAACAAACTCTGAAGACTTGGATTAACAGAAATAATTCTTTCATTTAGCATTTCTATTCTTGAGAAGAGACGTTTCAAACTGTGCGTGCCATTTTGAAATTAAGTAATTTATAATTAGAGTGTCAGAATTTCCATATCTACTAACGGAAGCTGCGCATTTTAACATGAAAACCTACCTATTAATTCTGTTATTTTTCCATGAGATTTTGTACAAAATGCCATTCATCATTCTATTATTACAAGAGCAAAACTAATTCATTTTGGACAAGACGTTTAGTTACAGAAGTAATTTCTATAATAGATTGTATTCTTGTCAAATAGATTTTGTACAACTCTGGTGCGATTTTAGTTTCTCTATGATTTGCGCATGTAGAGGGATCTGTAGAAAACAAGTTTGTTCTCACAGAGTATAATGCACCGTAGATTAAATGTATGAGCACATGAGTATTGGAGCAGTGGAAATACACTGCAGACCTCTAAAACTTTCAGTCTTAATTAATAGGCTAAGTAGTTTATTTTAAAATACGGCTCAAGCCAAAATAGAGGAAAAAGAATCAGTATGACACCATGCAACTAAAAGCTTTTCATTTTAAGTTTTATAATTTTTGTATCAAATTAATACATAAAGGAGGTTTGCGAAATTTTTAAAACTAAATGTTGCGGTATTAAGATAAAGATAAATGGCAAAAAGTATCTAGTCCAAATTAGCAATTTTTTATTGCCATTTTTTGAGAAAGCTACATTAAAATCACCAATAAATTATATCTATGAAATGCATTTATTAATATTATTAATGAAATTGATAGGATACGATGCTTTAAAGTAGGTCATTAGACGAGCCTAAAAAGTGATTATGTGCAATTTCAACCAATTTCACATTTTTTAACAACCCTGATTTAAATATTTTTATTTCATCCCCATATATTTAATAATGAATTTATTTATTTAACAAATTCGAAACAAAATAATTACGGGACAAGCATTACTTCTGGAGTGGTATACTAAAATCGGACACGACCTTAATCCTTATACAGTTAGGCATACTTGATAAGCCCAAAAATTACAATTTAAAGATAGTTGAGAATAATTTTAAGGGTTTTTGACGCCTCAGATTATGACAGGCCTATGAAAACTCCATAATTACTTTAACAATCTGCAAGCTTTGAATAAGTAGGTGTATCTTAGTTTAAACACACCTGATTGTCAAGTTTGCTTAATTCCGTTGTTACTACGCACAACATGAACAGCTCTGTCTTATTCAAAGATCAAATCGGTCTTTCCAAGTTTGTCATTCCAAACAAGCATCCTGGAAACACGAGAATTTGACCCAGCGAAATTCCGATCCTACATCTAGCCCACTACCTACTAGACCACACACACAAACACTTGGCGAACAGATGGCGGACGTACCAAATACATATCCTCCTACCAAGTTGAGCTTAAGAGTGAAGTTCTCTTGAAGACAAATCATGAGTTAGCGTCTTCTCAAGAAAATTCTGAGAGTTCTCTCTTCTTCTTCTTCCTCCTTCATAAAGAGCGCCCTCTTTCTCTCCCTCGAACGCATTCGGTACGGTACAGAGCCAAGTTGCCAGCGACCGCAGCGCTGCCACACCGCAAGCATTCATTAACGTACTTAAAGAGTTATCCCTCCTACCCTCTCTCATACCATTACTTTCTCACCCCGTCTACTGCGGACAAGGAACAACGATGCAAGCATTCCTCGTGTTCTTACATCCTGAACTCTTCTTACTCCACTCTGTTTTTTTGTTACTCAAGGACACAACCTTACAAAAAAATATACCAGCATTGCTACCAATTCTTGGAGGAAGTATTTAGTAACATAGTAAAAAAAATGTAAAATTTCCAAACTAAAAAAAAACTACTCTAGTCCTAAAATCGATAATTTAATAGTTGATCGAAACACGCTAAGATGTTCAAAATGAATAATTTCGTCTCTGCACTGTGAAATGTTACAGTTATGTGTAATTTTAATTTGTTCGACTCTTTCTAATAACCAATTCTTTATGCTATGTTAATCCTCTTTCCTTTATAATTAGTACCGATAATCAAGAGTAGAAAATATTGTGTATAGCGAAGTTACAATTATTTAATCTTCAAAACAAATTTCTATTTTTAACACATATTTTAGATTATAATCAGTATTTAGATGGTGTGTTTTAGTCAACCTGATATTTACATTTTTTAACATAATTTGAAACAATAGAGGATTAATATTTATAGATAAATTCCGATTTGGCTATTTTTCTCTTTGATTAGTTTTATTTACTATAAAAGACGCGTGACGAATGGATACACTATTTAGTGTTTTCTGTGCCTTCAAACTTTTGAAGTGTTTTCCTTTCCTTTTAGGTAGTATAAACAATAAGAAAACCAAATAATGTATTTTTTAAATGTTGGTCTGTCTGTCCAATTTTTGTTTCCAGCAAGCTTAAAATGTGTCTTCTTTTGTACTCCTAATTTTTTAGAGAATCATGGAACGGTATTATACCATCTCACTAGTTATCAGCAGGCGAAGTAGTATGGGGAAAAAACAGTCGTAAGCAGTAAACATCCGTCGTGGTTGGTATTGCGGTTACATAAGATGGCACGTGATATAAGATGGGGTGTGGAGGAATAGGGGTTGGGGGCGAGTATGTTCGTAAATCTTCGTACGCACATAAAACACTACTACTGAAGAAGTTTCGTTCTTTTCTAGCATTTGAAGTTGTCGAATGTGTTGATGTATTGTTTAACACAAGCGGAGCCACGGCCAAGTTCTAGCTTTTAATATACTAATCGTTTCCGAGCTAGAAGTAAATATAAAACTTTTAAAAAATCTGGGAAATAGGGATTTGATTGTAATGCTTTTAGGTGAACAGTGTTGTTACTTTTTTTTCCTCTCTCAATGTATACGTTTAACATTATTATTATTATTATTATTATTATTATTATTATTATTAAGCAAAGCGTTTTACTACCCGTTTGGGTTATACGTTTTAACTACTAATTACGCTAATGGATTAGGAAGTGGGAAGATTGAATTTAAAGGAAGTGAAGTGGAGGGAGAGTGGAAAACCATTTAGGAAAAACCACTCCCAGTTCTCCCGACAGAGATTCGAACCTCGATCTCCCCGTCCTCAGCAGTCGAGCTCAACACGACTAGCGCGTTAGCCAACTACGCCACCGAGGCGCGTATATACGTATAACAGTATTATATAATTTCATTTATGCTCTTCGGTGAAATGTGATGCTTCTTTTTTTTTTTTCAAAATGTCTCTACAACAAAGTAAATTAATATTTCGTTTCACATATTTACGAGTTTTAATTAAATGTCATACTTTTTTTAAATATAGAAACGTGAAAGCCTGTATGGTGCACCGTATCATTTATTTAGTTTAAATCTTATTTGGACCCGCTTCAGTGGTAGAATGGTCTAAGATCCTTAAGGTGTGACTCTTATGTTAGACTGGCCTGCTGATCACAGAGAGCTAGGGGTTCGATTCCTGGTCTGGTCTACTTGGGTGGTTTTCCCTAAATTTTTTCCCACTCTCCTTCTATAAAAATGCAGGAATATTGCCTTTAAACCGCTTCATTCTTTATACTTACCCCATTAGAATAATTATCATATGAGTATAATCTGAACAGGTAGTAAGACGAGGTGATTCAAAAATAAAAAAGATCTTGTTCGGCTATTCACACAAAAGCGCCCACGCTATTAAACTCTATTTTATAGTGATCTCTTATTCAAATTCTAACTATTACAATTTCACTTTCCTCCTTGTTTAGATTTCCTTACACACACTGCCAGAAGGAACTCATGACGGCGAATAGACCGTTGTTGTTCTCAGACCGCCGGTGGTATCTTCTCCACTCCAAACAATGCGACACAGCGCGGCTCTGTGGCGGTAAAGACGGGAAGATCAACAGAGATTCAGTCAGTTGACACCCAAGTGAGGCCTTGTCAAGCTGGAGCTAATGTTGCCACTAATCCCTCGTGGCACAATTACACAAGGGAGGATGGCGAGACCCGACAAGCCAGAAAATCCAAATACTCTTCAAAACTAATCTTACTTTGTTTCGTGTCAAACCAGCCTAACTACCACGGAATATTATATGTGAGAAAAACAAAAGAGGGGAAAAAACACCTCAAGAGGACATGTAGATCACACTAAGTCTCTGTCAACCAATTTTTTTTGTTTATTTTCGGCACTTTTTAAGGTTTGTCATTCGCAAACATTTCTCAGAATTCTAGACACAAGAATATTTATTCTTTTAGCAAGGTTATTGTTAAAATATTTTTTTTAATTTTCACTGCGGTTATATGGGACGCGATAAGAGGGAAGTTTTGTCACCGTTTTTAAAGAAAAGCAATTTTTTGGTCAAAATAAATAAAATATTGCTCCAGTAGAAACGTAGATATATTTTATTTATATGGTGATATCAACAGTTGTTGAATATCTGTCATGATCATAGTAGCATTCGATGAGAAACTTTTTTAAAGTAGAGAAAAAGTTGTCATTAAACTCAGTACCAACTTGACAGATATTCTACAATTTTTTTATATCACCATGTGAAGAATGTTAAACTCTGTTTCTACTGGATACCTATTTGATTTATTATTATCAAAATAATGTTTTGATATGAAAAAGTGCAAAATAACTTAACTTTTTTTTCGCGTCGCCTACATATTTCCACAATATATTCTTCACGTAGTAATTATTAAAGACTAAAATTCCATAGTTCTTGGTAAAATAAAATGAATTGGAGAAAAATTAAACCGTTTACACTTCTACTTCGTATTTCAAAAATAATTATTGAAATATTATCTGGAAATTCCAGTTATTTTAAAATTACTCTAGAGGTTTAAGGCTAAGGAAGGTAGAATTTAAAGGGAATGTGCCCACATTTAAATAAGGGTGTTAAAATATTTAGATAAAAAAACTCGCTATACAAAATTGATATTTAATCCCTAACCTCTTTATCGATGGAAAATCAGACGAGACCAGACCTGTGCCTTGTCCACGTGTTTTAGTGGTGCGGATAAGATGTAAAGATGTAAGAATCCTTCACTAGACTTCTCACATCTGTAAGCTATCTACCTGTAAAATTATGTTGATTTTAAATTTTCCAAAATACACACCTTCTAAGAATTTGTTTTAATTTTATTTGAAAACGAAAAAATGTGTAGATCAAACCAATCATGAATCAAGTACACTTTAAAAAAAACATAAATATTTTAAAATATATATATTATTTGGTGGACTTTAAACACGGAACGTATCTGAACCTTGCGAGGAATCTGAGACGTAGACGTGTCGTTTTTCAGCAATGTATGTATATATAAGGAGGGGTCTGGTGCATTCTGGAACGCAAAGAGACCGACTTTTTGTGAAGGGCTTTGGTGCCGAGGGAACGACTATTTCAAAATTTGTCGCATTGAAATAGTAAATTAAATTCAAAACATAGATTTAATTATTTTTTATTTTCAGATCACAAAATTGTATCTGTATTGTGCATTCCATATTTTAAAAATTAATAAATTCAAAACATAGATTTAATTATTTTTTATTTTTAGATCACAAAATTGTATCTGTATTGTGCATTCCATATTTTAAAAATTATAAACGTGGGCATTTTTCGTTGTGTATTAAGTTAATTTAATTTGCTCTACACTACTATTTGAAATGGTTTTGACAGCAATAGAATTAATAATAATAAATAATGAAAAAGAAAGAGGCTTACAAAAATAAACACTAATTCACAAGCGTTATTAAAATTCCCAATGTTATATTTATCTGGTCATTTAGCGAAACATTAGGCTTTAAACAGCGCAATCATGCATCATAAATCTGAAATGTTTATTCATGGAAATTATCGGACTAAACATTTCATGGAGTTTCTACAGAAGCTTGTGTTTCATCAACTTGAAATTTTACCTCTACAGAATAATTATTAACACTCTGAGGCAATACAATAGAATTACTATTATGTTTGTATGGTAGGCCCTCAGAATCACAGTAGCCTTAAACAAAAGATTATTTAACTTAAAAAAAATCGTTTGACCAGATACATTTAAAGTTTTCCAGTTTGAAGTTTATAATCTTTCACCTTCGTGTGGAATACACATCGGACTGCAGATGTTTTGTGAAATAAATATTTATATTCGTATATATTGGTGTTTAGGTTTGAAGAAACAACTTCGTATGAATAGGCCTAGCTACAACAATTTATTTCTATTTTCAATTAAATTAATATAAATAATACAAACAATATTTTAATTTATTAAATCATATGCTAATAAATTGTGTTTATTTTGACTGTACCGAGCACACCCATCCGGGGTACCAAAATATTAGAATGAAAATAAAAGGTAGAAATTAACAACAACAAAATGCATCACGGGAAATAGAAAAACTATATGAAAAATCACCTCACCACACTAAGCCGGGATTCAAAATTTAACCTCTCCATTACTAGCTAACCAGACCAGACAGGACTAACGCCTTAGTCCGTATACCCACAAATTCAGCTGTAAGGAAAATTATCACTTGTTAAGTAAAGTAGAGATGAGAGTTTTTATCAAACAAATAATGGGGTTTGGCGTCTAAGCTTTGATTAGTAGGGAAACATTTTATGCTGTGCATTACTATATTTAGATCCAAACAGCTATGTTTTTGTCATATAGGTATGAATAATTCAAATGTTGAGACATGCTTATACATTTTATCTTAAATGCATGAAACTTTTTTTTTTAAGTCCAAAGTAAAATTATAATGGTTTAATAAAGTACGCGGTGGCCTGGTGGTCTAGGGGTAAGGTGTCAGACTTATATGCTGGCGGCCGGGGTTCAATTCTCGGTCCCGGCAATGATTTATCTGATTACCAAACCCTTCCTTCACCTCTGACAAGACATCTTGTGAATGTGGGGAATGCCAGGCCTCCACCGTGGTTCGGATCCCACGTTAAACTGTAGGTCCTCCATTTCACCTCACAATCACCCTACCATTACACATTAGCGTAAGTGAGTAAAACCCGAACGGGTAGTAAGACGCGGTGCTAATAATAATAATAATAATAATAATAATAATAATAATAAAGTACGTACGTAATATTCCAGATGCAAATTAATACAATTTTATTTCACAATGAGACCACGAATAAGCCTAAAATAAACTGTAAAAATATTTGGTTACAAAAATAACAAAAGTCTTATTTATAAATATATATATATATATATATTACAATATAAATATAAAAACGAATTGGACTAAAAAGATTGATTGAAAAAAGAAAATCGTCAAACGATCCTATATTAAAGTTGTTTTCTTTAATTTACATTTTCGATGTTTCAAAAAGTACTTTCAAAAGGAATCGACAAAAAAAAATCAACCATTTCCGTCACCCTTCTAAGCGAATATCCGAGCAAACGCTTTGATCTTTTACACAGGAACGTGTGGAAACTATAAAATTAACTTGAACATATAAAAATATAAACACGCTTTTGAATAAACATTTCCGTGAGAACACGTGAGCATTAGGAATGAGCGTTTTATGTCTCCAGTAAAATGTTGTCATATGTTACGAAAACTACAGACTAAATATTATTGCACCTTTGTTTAAGAGCAAATGAATATATTCTTTTTCTCTACTATGGAATTTGTACAGAAACAAATTTGGTCCGGTTTTAATTAATGTAACTAGTGCTTTCAGGTGTTTGTGTTTTGTTTTAGCACCGCCCAACCTCATTATATGCCTATGTACTAATCTTACACAAATGTGTTAAGGATTAGGAAGGTTTTAGTTTAGAGGAAGTGCACCCGCATTTGAGTTGATATAGGGTGGTAAAACGACTGCCAAAGATTTCCCTTATATATATATATATATGTCACTTAGTGAAAAGGGAATTTAAATTTCCAAATAATTGTTACAATGGAGCTGTTCGTCTTTCAGCCTCAGAAGCCATGAGCTATAGTTCGAATCTTGTGAATGCAAGCTGCTGGTCAGGTTCAGCGTTACAAGCTCTGACCTCAAAATATATGATATACTATACTTTTTTGTAATATAGCTTACATATATGAACGGGGAAACGCTCATAAACAATTATAGAAATGTCCACTCAACAAAATTACTTAACCGTCAAATGGGAACCTATTTTTTACTATACCTTTCAATAGTTTATAAACCAGATTTAAAGCATGAATTGTCATGGTCAATTCACCCAAATCATTAGTTTTTTCCTTCTTTGATAAAGGTGAGTCTACCAAAGTCATCAGCATTTTGGATGTTAACGTTTTAATTAAGGGGACAGGTAACTTGATTTGAAAATTCAGTTCATCCTCCCTTAAAAAGACTAGCAACCATAATAATCCCAAATTGTATCCCAAAAAACAGCTCAAGAAATAACTAATTAAACTAATAAAGGTAAACACAAATTAAAAATAGAAGACAAATAGTATGTTAAATAATTTGATAATCTAGGGACTGAAATCTCCTTAGTGGGTATCTAAAAGAATATACAAGACTGAGAAACTCTAATATAAATATAATCTAAATTATTTAATAATTTACTAATTTGAAAATAACATAAGACGAAATTCTCTAAAAATAATAGAAATTCATCTCCAATAGATATATAGATGATACAGATCCACGAAACAGTTATCGCAACCACACGTTAAAATGAAAGAATAATTAGTAGTTTGAATATATTTATAAAGATGACCGTGGTCTAAATTCGATCATAAGAAAAGTAAAACTATTTCATATATAATGTTACAGAAACCAAATGGAAAAAAGTGCACTACAGCTCATTAGGAGTATAATTAACTAATAGGACACTGTTACAGAAACATATATCATAGTTCATCAGTTGTTAGTAATTGTTCTGTCACTCCTAGTTTACCATTGATTATTAGCTATGTTATCTCAATGCCAATGGACCCCGTCAAAGATAAACTTTATTTGTAGGTAAGTACAATTTGAGTTTTTTTATTTAGTATGCGGTATCAGTAGCTAGGGAATTTTGTGATCGGAAAATATGGTTTGGGTTGGTAGTTTAGTCTGAAAAAAAAATAGTGAGATTTTCTGCAAGTCTAGTAAATTTTGAACTATCTAATTCATCCGAATCAGACTCAATTGGTGCGTTTTGTCCACCATTTTAGATCCATAGTTTAGAATGGTTCAAGGATTTCACATTCTTATAATTAAGGTAGCATGCTTAATAGCATCCATACTAAATTTAAGCTCTATGGGATTAAGTTTGTACTGTTTGTTCGACATTTTTATTTATAAAGTTTCGGATTTTTCTCATAACGATGGCATGATCCATTCATCAGCTCTCTAGAATATTGTAAGGTGAGAAAAAGTGCTCTAGAAGGACATACAGCCACCGCATGGATTTTATATTTATAAATACTTATAAAATAACACCAACAATAATGGTCAAATGTTATCACTGTTGACCCTAAAATATTGTGTATTTTCTACACGTTCCTTTATTCCATAATCCTACTGTAGTTTCCACGACTTTTGTGTTAAAATCTTTTTGACACAATTATCTGTCGGGTGTGGGGCTGGTAAAAATAAATATAATAATAATAATATTTAGCACCGCGTCTTACTACCCGTTCGGGTTATACGCTTTAAGTACTAATTACTCTAATGGATTAGGAATAAGTAAGGTTGAATTAGAGGAAGTGAACCCGCATCTGCGTGGAGGGAGAGTGGAAAACCATTTAGGAAAAACCACCCCCAGTTCACCCGACCGAGATTCGAACCTCGATCTCCCCGTCCTCAGCAGTCGAGCTCAACACGACAAGCGCGTTAGCCAACTACGCCACCGAGGCGGGTCAAAAATAAATAATCGAAAAATAAAGCACAAGTGAATCGCAACAAATAAAGACAATTATTGGGAATTGTACGGATCAACTTTTCGTGTTTCTTAGAACCGTATTAGTGCGTCTCCTAACTGTTATACAGACCCGCATAACATTCCTGTAAGGAAGGTAGTCAGTCAGTCTAAGCAATCAGGGGATGCCCATGATTATAAATAGTGTATTTTTATTTTATTTTGCGTTTATCAACTAATAAATATAGCCCAATTTTCAAATGAAGAGAAGGATTGATCTTTTGTCACTCCACAACCCTTGTTTAAGGGTTCATAAGATATTTTTAAATCAGTGTAGGCCCTACTTAAGTGATGAGTTCACTTTTTCTTCTTCTCATTTGAAACTTTCAGTTAAATGTCCCAGATTAATAAAATAATATTCAAGTATGTTTACTAGATTTTCAAAATTCCCTGTTTTTTTCTGAATTTTCCCGCACGTGACAGCCTTGAAACTCTGTTATAATTATTGTCCATAGTCAGTGGGCAATAAAGGGCTAATCCTTGAGAAAGCCTCGAACACATTTAAAAATGTGTAAATGTTTTTCCTACGAAAAAGTAAAAACTGAAATGTTTAATACACATATTGTGGAAAATAATAGAGGTAGTTAAGGCACTAAAATAATTAACTATTTGGTATATTTTATCGATCTATTTGTGAACAAAAAAATATTATATAATCTAATCTTTAAATTATTTTAAGTGGTATTTTGAAAAAGTACACTGAATTACTTTAATCTGTGAGTACTATAACGAGCTGTCAAGCTCATTCATTTACTCTGGTTTGCCGGTCACAGGAAGGTCATATATATATTTATTTATTTTTAACGCTGCGTCTTACTATCCATTGAACTAATCACGCGAATGGTTACAGGGATGAGAAAGGTCATATTTAGAAGAAGTGTACCCACGTTTAAGTGGACAACTAGTTTGTAAAAAACATCCTCAGTCCACCCAACTGAGTTTCAAACCTCAATCTTCCCTTCATTACCAGTCTAGTCCACTGCAAGAATAAGTACCTTAGAGCACGAGGCCACCGAAGCGGGTCGGAGCTCGAAACCCAGTTAAGCTTACTTACGGTGGTTTTTACCAAATCGTTTCTCACTCACACTCAACGCAAATGGTGTAACGTTATAGGGAGGGTAGTAATAACCTCGCTCCCACGTTGTACTTAATGAACAACTCAGGTAGAGCACCTGAAAAAAAACTGAGACTCTAACCTCTCGAGGTATCCGTGGTGATGTAGCAACGAAGAATATTTTTGGTGGTTTTAATGTGGCCCAGTAGCGATAGACATAATTACTAGATAAACTTACTCTCTGATATGTATCCACGGTAATCCTGTAGCTCGTCGCGAAGTTCTAAATACTAGTGAAATAAAAGGGGTGGGCGCCAGTGAGTCTAGTGATACTCACAAATTAAATGACTCTTATTATGAGCTTGAAAAAGTACCAACAATTTCATCAGAAGGGTGGAACATAAATGTAACAACAAAAATTAAGGTTTGTTAAATAAAAAAAAACCTAAGGAAAAATGTATTATTTAAATTTTTTGTTATTTTTTTTAAAGAAAAATAGAAGTAAATAAAAAGAAAAAGTCATACGGTAAGTATAGTGAAATTTTAAATATCTAAGACCCAAATACTCAGAGTGTGTATATATGTATATTTTAATTGTAATTGCAATTGTAATTTTAAAAGAAAGTCCTACCTATCCGGTAGCAGAATAATTTATAAATCTAAGCCGTGAAACATTGCGGCATAAGAGCCTTTAAGTAAATAACATGTATTAATTGGTGGTAACCGCGAATTAGTGGTCCTGAACTGTCAATAATAATAAAACATCTCACTCGTTTCCCTGTAGTACTTGAGGTGATGATGCCAAAAACAAGTTGCATACCATTCTCTGACCATGGCTGCAGCACTCACGCTTCTAGATCTTCAAAATGAACAAAGCCGCTTATTCATCTCATGAATCTTCCCCGTATGAGAGAAAAATGAGGTCCAGTCCTCGACTCCAACCGGTGCTCGCTGATGGAACGGAAAACTTTATACCCCAAATTCAATCCTTTGTATTTACACTCACATTAATTTCATACGAATCAAATCATATACGAGTATGTTACGTGCGTTAGTTGTGTTTTTTTTTCGTCCACTTTAGTTACATTAATGGTGTAGGGATGGGAAGAATAGACATTTAGAAAAATGTAGCATAATGTGCGCGGAAGAAGAGTGGGGAATCAATCAATTAATTACAAATAAATAATCACCGGCAAGGTTTGATTTTCACACACTATGTCACCAGCCATCCAGACTAAATGAGCATGAAATTTACTTCGCGTAATCACTGGTGTGAATAACGTATGCTATTAGATTATAGAATAGATGAATGTGGAATTTCAAAATTAATTTTATGCATCGGTTAGATCTAGAGTCCTCTTTTCATAGATAGAACCTTTTAGGAAATAAATATGTTTTCGCAGTCAACGTTGATACTATTTTACTACAACTACTATTTGTGTTATTTTATAGGTATATCAAACGCGAAGGCTTAAAATCTCTTAGCTCTAACTTTTAACTTAAAACCAGCATCATGGTCACATGGTCTAGGATGTCGGTCTTGTTTTGGACTATTTTGCCTGTGGTGGTGGTTTGAATCTCAGTCGGCTGTACTGAGGGATGTTTTTAGCTAAATAATTTTCCACTTTTCATCCAAACAAATGTGGGCTCATTTCCTCAAAATATTAACTTTCGTCACCCCTGTACAATTCGCGCAGATAGTGTATTCATATAATCAGAAGGGTTTCTAAGACCATGTGTATTTTTTTTTTCTATCCGCTAGATAATCCTCTTCCTATGACGGTCAGGTTGTATCTGCATACTGACAATTTGCGTACAGTCGGGTTGTATCGGCATACTGACAATTTGCCTACAGTCGGGTTGTATCGGAATACTGACAATTATGCGTACAGTCAGGTTTTATCGGAATACTGACAATTTGCGTACAGTCGGGTTGTATCGGCATACTGACAATTTGCGTACAGTCGGGTTGTATCGGCATACTGACAATTTGCGTACAGTCGGATTGTATCGGCATACTAACGCGTACAGTCTGGTTGTATCGGCATACTGATAATTTGCGTTCAGGCTTATAAGTTTATTTAAAACTTCAATCCCAATTAGAGTTCGATATACTTGAAGTGTACCCATACAACCCACGTCTAATTTTTTTATACCTGCTCCTAGTAGTAGTTTAGTAGGGGTTCACTTGCCGCCGACTTGGCGGTTCTATTGATCGGCAAACACGGGCAGGGAGGCATGGCATCAAGCCTCCCTCCCCTTGGTCGTGGTGTATGTGTATATATACCTGTGCTGAGAGGTTGAGGAGGAGGAGGGGGTCATTATTGTGGGCAACGCCCCCCCGCTACCCCGAGGGAGCATTCAAATACCACGAGACTAGGAAGAGGGAAGAGGTGGCTGACTACGCAGGTACGGGGCAGTCGACTCTTGAGGTAAACCGCACGTTCGACTATGCACTTCCACAGAACATCGAGAGCGACAAAAAGATGCTTTAACTAAAGATTACCTTATAGCAAACCAGGAATAATATTTCAATCTTTGTTTCGGTGTAGTGCTTAGAATGCAGGATGGAAATGAACACGAACTAAGAAGGTATTTTTAATGTTCTTTTTATATATAAAAAATTATTTTTTTGTCAAAATACAGTTGAGTCATTATTATTTACGTTTAGTTTAACCTTTCACACATATAAATCACAAAAGTTATTATATTCGTCAGAAGAAACGTGGTAAATGAACGGATCCTATTTAAATGAAGAAAAAAAAGCTATGTTCTTATTCTAAAATGCACATGACAAGTAATTAAGAAAGATTACTTAAATGAATCTGAAGTAATTTTTTTTAAATATATTGGACAAAAATGATTACTCGTGCCCCGTCAGTTTTCGCAATAAAGAATATATGATCAAAGACCCCACCGGGATGGTAACCAAATCGGCCCTGAGAAATTTAGGGAAGTGAGCTGCAGACTTATTTATTCAATAAGAAAGTCCACGATAAAGACAGCTTTTTGTGGTTAAGAAAGGCTTAATCGGTTTTTCAGACTTAGGGGCCAAATTGTTATATCTTTGAATGGTTTGTTAATTTATTGTTAAACCGTTTGAGATTCCATATATTTACACCTTGGACAGGTAGGGACGAAGAATATGGAGATTAGAGGAAAGAGACATGCATTTTCATGGAGGGGGACAAGCACGAATTTATAAATTGTAAAAGGGAGGGGTTAATGTAGAAACATTCGCGTGCGCTAGATAGGCATACTATCCTTAACACGTGTCCTTCTTTCAAATTACCTTGGCCAGAGTCCACCGCCCACCCCTACTCTCCCACAACCTAGCAATAAGATGCAAAATAGAAATCACTTTTTGAGCGCGCTAAACAGTTCCCCTTACAACCACGACTCGTCCATTCGCCTACATACCGAGGTCAAGTCTAGCTTCACCCTCATAAGTAATTATCCTTTACCTCCACTCCAGAAATTAATATACAGCTTCATTTGTTACCACCATAGCCCTCACCCTACACTTCTATTAGTCTATATATATATATATAATATTCTACCTATGGGAAGGAGGAACTCCTGTGCCCCCCTTAAATTCGCGCTTGGATTGGTAATGAAAAGTCATTCAGGAAAAAAGAAAAAATCACCGGCAGTTCACCCCACCGGAATTATATACTGATCTTAACATCACCAGCTTTACATTCGCACGTGTGTACAGAAATGGCTTTGTTTGGAAGCTTGTACCTTCTATCTGATTAAAAGTCTTAATTCATTAAACTGAAAACTGAATAGGTTTCCTTTCTCCATTTAAAATCAATGCAAGTTTTCATGTTCAGAAAATATTTTAATGAAGTTTCACATTGCCATATAATTAAGTTAATGTTGTTCGTACTGGTGGCCGAGTGGTCTAAGGTGTTTTTATATTTGAAGTTGACAGGAAAGTTAAGGTTTAGATTTCATCCGAGTCCCATTGGGAAAGGTTTCTACTTTATTTTTTCTCCCTTTAGTTTTTCCATCTTATTTTCACGCTAAGGTTAATGCATTTTATTTACAATGTTTTGCTTATCACCAACCGTTGAATTAAGTAGATTTTTTTCTGCATCTTACTGCCCTTTTGGTTTATTCTCACATCTAAACTACGGCTTTAAGGGTAAGGATGTGTAGCTACCACTTCTTCGTGGAGAAAAAGAAGGAAACATTTAGAAAATAAAAAAGCACAGTTCTTCGGTCAAGAATCAAACTACGTCCTCCCCAATGGCACCAAACCAAATCAGGTGAGACTGACGCCTGTGACTGCGTCCTTTCTAGAATTTAACTTACGTAGTGTTTTTTTTTATCACAGCGTCTTACTAACTATTTGGTTTATACTCGTATGTACTAATCAAGCTAATGGGTTAGGATTGAAGAAAACTGAATTTAGAGGAAGTGTACTCGTATTTTCGCGGAGGGAACGTGGAAAACCATTAAGGAAAAACCATTCTCAGTACACCCTACCAATATTTAAACCCCAAACTCCTCGTCATCGGCAATCCAGTTCACGGAGTTGGTAGCCCTTATATTGAATGTAAAGAGGATTAAAAAACAAGTGAGAAAACTTTGTAGGCCTATTTATTAATGGTTACTTAACATAATATATTGTTAAGACCATAAAAAGAAACTGTCAAATTACAAATGTTAACAGAGCAGTTCCCCCCTCACCTATCTTAATAAATGGATAGTATCGCTGTCGACAGCGTGGGATGGTGGGGATTGAGGAGCTCACAGTCGACCCTATATCAATCCCTGACGGACCGGTAGACATTATCCCCGATCAAATCTCGACATTTCGACAGCTCGATAAACTCTTTACCAGTCTGGCCTTCAGCCCTGACAGCTACAAGCTGATTCTCCGGGTCGAATGTCAGGTTGAGGGCCGACCAACCACTTGCCAGGCCTAGACATCCCATGAAACTATGGCTCGTCTACGATAGGAGAGGTGGTGACAGCTATCAGAAGGTTATCTATTGCAAACAATTATTAGTATTAATAAAATCGTTTGATAAAACTTTTTATTGATAACTAGCAATCCCGCACGGCGTTGCTCTTGACCCATTGTGGTATAATAATTATATATGCTCCCTCCCTCCCCAAACACACAAATTGTTTAGAATTACGGTCGATTTCGTACACATCCCCTCCCCCCCCCCTCCCTCTATGAGCTATATTTTTACTACAGCTATCTTTGAAACTTAATTTTAAACCAGATAAACAATATTTTCTTCANATTTTAAACCAGATGAACAATATTTTCTTCAAACATTTGTTAAAAATAGCGTAATTAAAAAGCTAATTAAAGATTTTAAAATCCGGCTTCGGGGTGTTTTCGGACGCACTTTCATTCACCTATGTTAAAAATTGCATATATCTGCGTGCCGTAGATTTTGCTGGGCATAGCACACAAACAAACAAACACAGACAAACACTTATATATATATATATATATATATATATTACTCGTATTACTAAGCAAATAAAAATGATATAAAAATATGTTGACATTAGTGACTTCAATCCAATGTTTTAAATACACAACCTGCCACTTAACTTCACTCCTATCGTAGCTGAGCTATAGTATCCACTTTTCATAGAAGGAGCCTTTTAGAAAATACACACTTTTTTTTGCGACCAAAATGATAGCATTTTATTATTTTACTAGTGTTATTGTATAGGTATTGATAAAATCTGTCAAAAGTAACAGCTGCAAATCACATGACTTGACATATTAAGACGATAAAACAATAGTAAGAATAATAATTTAGCACCGCGTCTTACTACTCGTTCGAGCTATACGCTTAAGTACTAACTACGCTAATGGATTAGAAATTGAATATAGAGGAAGTGAACTCGTGGAGAAAGAGTGGAAAACCATTTAGGAAAAACAACCCCCAGTTCACCCGACCGAGATTCGAACCTCGATCTCCCCGTCCTCATCAGTCGAGCTCAACACGACAAGCGCGTTAGCCAACTACGCCACCGAGGCGGGTTAAATGAAATTAATTGTTTCTCCACTCTACTTTTTTTTAAATCTATAAATCTTTTATTTATTCCTAAAATTCAACCTTTGACAAATTGTTATATTCTCACCCTTCTACAACAAAATATAATTAAAATATTCCCGCTTTGATGGCGTAGTTAGCTAACGCGCTAGTTTCTTGTCGAGGTAGACTTCTGAGGTCGGAAAGATCGAGGGTCAAATCTCGGTCTGGTGAAGGGGGGGGGGAGGGGGTGTTCCTAAAGGGTTTTCTACATTCCCACCATGCAAGTGTGGGTTCACTTCCTCTAAATCCAACCTTCCCAATTCCTAACCCATTAGCTTAATTAGTATTTGAATACTTGATATAATAACGAATTTAAAATATTCAAATATAGACTTTTTTTTAGCGACTCATCTTACTACCCGTTCGGCTTATATATATATATATATCTTCTAACTACACTAATTTGTTTGGGATTATGAAGGTTTAATTGATATGAAGTGCACCCACATTTGCGTAGAGGGAGATTTGAAACTTTTTTTTTAAACCTCAGTGCACCTGACCGGTATAGAACTACATTCTGGAACCGCCTCTGTGGGGTAGTTAGCTAACTCGCTAGTTTCGTATTGAGTTAGACTGCCAAGGACGGGGAGATTGAAGTTCGAATCTCACTCGGGTGAACTGGGGGTTGTTTTTCCTAAATGGTTTTCCACTCTTTCTCCACGAGTTCACTTCCTCTATATTCAATTTCTAAATCCATTAGCGTAGTTAGTACTTAAGCGTATAGCTCGAACGGGTAGTAAGACGCGGTGCTAAATTATTATTATTATTAATTTCATTTAATTATTTGTTTAGGTATATAACGTGCACTTTTTGAACCGACTGATTCTATCAGTAGACCACTTGTAAATTAACTTAAATCTAGAACACTACGAAAAGCAATGATTATCAACGAAATGTTTACAATGCTTTATTGTTTCATTGTGTTTATAAGTTAGTAATTTTAGAAAACAATACTATTATTTCATATTATATACATTTTGTTGAACGAAATTCTCACAACAATTTAAATACTTCACTTGAATCTTTATTTTATTTTAATGGCTGGTTGTTTGTATAATGCCACCTTTAAACAAGCTTTCTCATTTTTGTTTGACTGATAAATTTGTGTATGTAATTTATTTCTATAAGTCCATTAAAATTAATCAAGTTTGAATAACATCTCAACAAACCATTTATAATAATTTATCAAACATAATAATTTACCTTGCTCTTCCAATGAAATATCATTTCACGATTTTTGTAACCGCAAAAGTTTCGCAAACCAGAAATAGACCGAAGGAATTCCCTTTCTTTACGGAGCTCTCATAAATTTGTCTTCTTCTGCTTCTTGCTCATTTTCTTCCTCTCTACACAGCAATGTTCACACCACTAATTACAGATTCTTATCTTTACACCGAGCCGCCTCAAAAGACACCTTTTTTTTTCTACCCTCATTCTTCTCTAAAACAATTAATGAAACCTCGAGCTCTTTTTCAAGAGTTTAAACAGTTGTTTAACAGTCATAATTGTGAAATGAAAGTGTGGCAGTTAAATGAGGTCTTGTGGAGCACCCAATTATTGAGACAACGGCTCTACCTCCATTGTAAAAATATCCTGGCCATTTAAAAAAAATGTGTTTTGCATTTAACGTTATGGGTTTAAGGTCCGATATTAGTTTTCATGATGAATTAAGATGACATGGGTATATTCTTAGCATTTATGACTCGCATCGGTGAACACGCGGATTAAACGTACACCTTATTTATTGATGTTTGGCGATGATGAAAAGGTTAGGGTTCCAATTTAGTTCTATTTTATTGACGGTGGTTTCTTATGAGTGGTATCCCACTTTCACTCTTCAAAAATTTAATTATAATTGTTTTAAATCCCCCCTTGCTAATACCCATCACATTAAGATAGTTAAATGCGTAAAGACACCGCTTATAGTTGATTCATGGTTAATTCAGATTTTTGACAATGTTTATTTTGTCCAACGATTCTTGGTACCCATTTGGGCTATACCCATATTTTATCATTATTATTATTACTAGCACCGCGTCTTACTACCCGTTCGGGTTGTACGCACTTACGCTAATGTGTAATGGTAGGGTAATTGTGAGATGAAATGGAGGACCTACAGTTTAACGTGGGATCCGAACCACGGCGGAGGCCTGGCATTCCTCACATTCACACGTTGTGATTAATACACGTCTTGTCAGAGGTGAAGGAAGAGTTTGGCAATCATATAAATCTGTGCTAGGAGCGAGGATTGAGGCCCGGACTCCCAGCACAGAAGTCCAACACCTTACCCTTAGACCACCAGGTCCCTTTATACCCATATATTAGTTATTCTAATGGAATGAAGACTAGGAAGATATTATTTTAGAGGAAGTGTGCCCTCATTCGCGTGAATAAAGCGTAGGAGATCATTTGAAAAACAAAGATGCGTTGACCCCGAGCGGGCTTTAAGCCCGATGTTTCCGTTACAGACAATCCAGTTTCACACGAGAGTGACGCGTTAGACCATGCAACCACCAGCGCAGGTTTCGTCACATTTAAAAATATGCCCAAAAGCAGCTTCGTACATAATATCTGCCTCACAAATAGATTCGATTTTCTTCAATTGTCAAAACTAAATGTCCATATTTCATTAAGTGTTTCAATTGTTAGAAAAGGTTTAAGCTACCATGGATTATAGGCAACGGTAAGGCGCGGTGGGAAAATTAAACCAACCCTTTGTATGAAACTCAGACCACTTTTTATCATTTCAATATTTTAACAAGTCAAATGTTTTGTTTAATGAATTTACATAGGCAATGATAGAGGGTTCCTTTTATAAAATACAAACACATGTTTTGGGGCCAAAATGAATAGCATTTTACTATATTGTTAGTGTTATTTTACAAGTATTGATAATATCTAACAAACGTGGCAGCTGTTGTCCACGTTGCTCACGTATGAAAGAATGGAAATAGATCTAGTTTTTTTTTTTCTGACTTAAGGTAATACCTAAATAAATTGGACTGTCTGTACTTATCTGATAATAGTCCTGGTTACTAGAAAAAATAAACACACTAGCATACATAATAAAAGTGACAGTAATTTACTATCTAGTCATTAATGACAAAATATATCAGGTTCTTGGAGAGACTCTTTAGCCACTCAATATAATATATTAACGAAGTAGCGAAAATTAGAACAAAAGGTTTTGCTCTGTTTTAATCTGATAACTTATTATGTTATTATTATTAGCACCGCGTCTTACTACCCGTTCGGTTTTTACGCACTTGCGCTAATGGGTAGCGGTAGAGTGATTGCGAGATGAAATGGAAAACCTACAGCTTAGCGTGGGATCCAAACCACGGTGGAGGCCTGGCATTCCACACATTCACGAGTTGTGATTAATACACGCCATGTCAGAGGTGAAGGAAGGGTTTGGCAATCGGATAAATCTGTGCCGGGACCGAGGATTAAACCCCGGACCCCAGTACAGAAGTCCAACATCTTACCCCTAGGCCACAGGTAACCATATGTATATATGTATAACGACTTGTATTCTTTGACTTTATGACGCGATGGAACTAAATAGCACACATACTTATTGTGGTG
This sequence comes from Timema californicum, assembly GCA_902141385.1. Classification (NCBI taxonomy): domain Eukaryota; kingdom Metazoa; phylum Arthropoda; class Insecta; order Phasmatodea; family Timematidae; genus Timema; species Timema californicum. The sequence continues at coordinate 59,934 of CABFOW010000056.1, forward strand.
TGATAAGTATAAATGTGGAAGCGGTGCTACTTTCAAGTACGCTGCCGTCTTGAATCAAGACATTTTAAATTGCGAGTTTATTTTAAGCTTAATGATTAGTAAGATAAATTTATATGTTACTGCAGCTTGCTCACAATGAATATAGATCAGCTGAATAGTCTACAAACCTAAATATTGATCTTTTGTAGTTTTACTAAATTTGTAAAACTCTTCAATACTTGGGTTTTCGGAATAGCAAACTTATTTATATTATAGATTTAATCTCATTATTTTGTGGTATGATATTTAAGAGAAATGGATCTACAGTTGATAAAAACAACTTTTCCAACTGTAGGATAAGGCACTACCCACTTCGGTGGCCGCATGGTCTAAGGCGCTACTATCGCAATAGACTAGACTGCCGAAAACGGGGAGATCGTGGTTCGATCCCGGTCGGGTGTACTGAGGGTGGTTTTTACTTAATTATTTTCCACTCTCCCTCCAAGCAAATGCGGGTACAAATAAAGCCATACAAAAATTGCTTGTTATATGCACTAAATAGCTCAAACAATCAATAAAATGAGAAATAATACAAAATAAAATTAACTAGTCGCAGTTACTAATGAATGGGAGTGTAATAGGGGACTTTTTTCACCTCGCCTTATTACCCAAACTAGCTATATGCATTTTAATTACATTAATGGAGTAAGAATAAGAAAGGTAGAGTTTATAATAAAAGCACTCCCATTCATGTGGAGGGAGAGTGGAAACCATTAAGTAAAATTGACCCTTGGTATATCCCGCCGGGATTCGATCCTCGACAATCCCATCACCGGTAAACCAAACTATAAGCTTGATATTAGAACTGTAAGCCCCTTAAGTTATTAATCGACAGTCTCAACCGTTGAGCTAAGGTGATTGAAATAGTTTTCAAACTTCCCCTTTACAGTGGAGTGTCTGAGCAGTGACTTTCAACAGAGCTTGTTACACCAATTTACAAGCGGTTCAACCCACAGCATAATTTAAAGAGGCGCCATGTCAATATGGACATTTACTCACTCGAACACTTTGACTTAACTTTGATTACTTTTATCAAGTTTTATAATAACATAATATTAGCACCGCGTCTTACTACCCGTTCGGGTTATACGCTTTTAAGTACTAATTACGCTAATGGATTAGGAATTGGGAAGGTTGAATTAGAAGAAGTGAACCCGCATTTGCGTGAAGGGAAGGTGGAAAACCATTTAGGGAAAAACCACCCGACCGAGATTCGAACCTCGATCTCCCCATCCTCAGCAGTCGAGCTCAACACGACTAGCGCGTTAGCCAACTACGCCACCGAGGCGGGTATCAAGTTTTAAAAGCTTTATAAGAAAATTTTTGCTAAACTATAGCTATATTAAACGGTGTTAACAATTAACTTTGAATAAATACAAAACAAGCCTTGCTTATTAAATTGTACCATGAATTTTCAAGATAAGTCATTATTATTATTATTTTAAGCACTCATGAGAAATGTGAGGCTATTTATTAACTAGAAAACTAGACTTGGAATTGAGAAAGTAACTTGTGAAAGGCTACATATGTGTCAGCACTCTGTATGGAGCTGGTAATTGATCCTGAGGAAAAGGGAGAATAAATATTTTGGGAGCTTTTAGATGTGTTGCAGTAGAAGAGAGGAAAAATGGGGCAGATCAAGTGACCAATGAAGAAGAGTAAATGAAAATAGAATCATTGGTCAGGTGATTCTATGAATAAAGGACAAATGGATGGGTCACATTATGAGCATAAATGACGTTGTGAGTGACGTCATGGAAGGCAAAGTTTAAGGGAAGCAGGAATACCACGAATGCAACGGATTGATGACCTCAAACAAAGAAAAGTAGATGAAGGTTTCAGGATCTAAAATAAGAAGCTCCTAATAGGACATGTTAGCTGACTCAATTTGGACAAGGTAAGGGACCTGTCGAAAGACAAAACACAAAAAATAAAATCACTGTCAACTTATGTGTACCTTGAATGAATAATATGTGTCTACCACATATTTCAAAGTAAAATAGATATTTTGAGACACTAATTAATATTGATTTCTAGCATTATAAGCCCTAATACATTTTAGAATATATAGTGACACCTCTTTCTTTTCTAAAATTTAAGCCAAAATAAAAAAATATGTTGATAGCTAATTTTTTAAGGATTTTTGGTGAATATACTATTTATTACTCCTAAAAGAAAAAAAAAATTGTATACGACTATTTTCACTTGGTTCAAGTTATCGCTACTTAAAACACAATGACGATGTTATTTAGGCCTATACTAAAAAATAAACATTTGCACATGGTATTCATAATATTGCCCGGAGATGTCAAAAAGTAAACACGTTTTATATGGCACCATATACGACACTTTTTTTTATTATTATCCTCGCACTTCCGCCTTCAGAAACATCTGCCAGATGCTACAGACGGTTGTAAACGGTAAATATCCTATAATAACACGTATTTTGTAACTCCAGCTAGTTATTTGAAACATGGATCTATAAAAAGTTACTTTTTACAACACTATCTAACGGAAAGTTTGATTGGAATTTTGAGATATCAAAGGCATACTTTTCGTTAAATATCTCTGTCAAATAATATAGTTTTTATATTCGTATGAATGAAGCAAAATTAGCACTTTTAAAAAAAATGAGTAGGCTATTTTAATAATGAATAGGTTTTTTATGCAAATTTGAGATCTGTAGACACCTAGATAACCATAGTTTAATGATATTTATATACGAGTATTTATTGTCAAGTTATTAGTCACTGTGCGCTTTTATTTTCTTGTGCTGAGAAAGTATTGTGATCGACTACAAGATTATGTAGTTGATGATGTTTTTTGGGTCCCCAGACGCAAAAAAATTTTTGTTTTACAGTTATGTTATCTTTACTATTTGTATCTTTATTTGTGACTCTAGCTCATAAATAAAGCTGGATGAAGTTTGTTCAGGCTTAGTAATAATTTATACATGATTTTTTTTTTTAATTTGTCTGTGCGTTCAATTTTATTGTTTGCTTGTTTACGATAGACTCAAAATTAATAAACGGATCGAGACGGAATTCATTTGTTGTATTCATTATTTTTCAGAGAATCATGGTAAGCTATAAACCTATATATACCTCCGCGATAGATCATCAGCAAGCGAAGTAGTGTAAAAAAAACGGGCGTAAGCAGTGAATATTATTATTATTGTTATTGCAGGTATAGTATCCCCGTGGATTCTTTGGTGCTGACCGACCGCTCACAGCTAACTTCTGACAGTCAACATTTAGGTATATACCTAAATTTTGACTGTCAGAAGTGACAGATGCTAAACACATGTTTTTGCAGATCATATTGTTCGGCGTAGGGATACATAATTTGGTCTGGTAACTTTTCAAAGCCGTCAGCTGTCAACTGTGAGCTGTCAATCAGCACCAAAGAATTCATGGGGCTACTATACATAGGATGGCACGTGATATGAGCTGGGTTATTTAAGGGAAGGGTATGTGGGCATTGGGCCAGTCCATGTTTCTTCGTAAATCTTCTCACGCACTTAAAACACTGCACCTGAAGTTTAATTATTTTCTAACATATGAAGTTGTTGAACATGTTGGTGTATTGTTTAATGCGAGCGAAGCCGCGGGCAAATGTTAATATGTTATACTATTATATTTAGAAGTGAAATCTTGTTCTTAATAATAGCTCTAAAATAAACGGTAGTGTACTGATTTTTGAAAATACATTGAGTGTGGCACAACCATCTTCCAATTAACGTCCGGTAAGTTTATTGCGACAGTGACATCTTGACACATTCTAATATATAAACAGGTCCTTAGCTTATTAATATAATTATGATGAGAGAATTAGTAGCTTGTGCTTGCACAAGATGCCGCCTAAGAGCTGGCAAATAGACTCCTAGCTCAGCGGTTCGCACGCTAGTCGCGCGCATGCGCCCCGTTGGCACTCTACCCTACCTAGCAGCGTGCGTGACACTACGTGATTCACTCGCGCTCGCGATATGGTCGCCTTGAGCCCTGTGACGCCATGGCGTCAAGCGTCTAGCTTCCTCAAGACACGCAGCCCAGAATCAGTCAAAAAAAAGTAGAATCACCACCATCACCTTTGGGAAACTGCATTTTCGTCAGAAAAAATAATCGTTTTAATATTATTTTAGTGTCATGCATGGTGACTGTTATTATTATTATTATTATTATTATTATTAGCACCGTGTCTTACTACCCGTTTGGGTTATACGCACTTACACTAATGTGTAATGGTAGGGCGATTGTGAGATGAAATGGAGGACCTACAGTTTAACGTGGGAACCGAACCACGTTGGAGGCCTGGCATTCTCCACATTCACAAGATGTCTTGTCAGAGGTGAAGGAAGGGTTTGGTAATCAGGTAAATCTGTACCAGGACCTAGGATTGAACCCCGGACCCCCAGCACAGAAGTCCGACACCTTACCCCTAGACCACCAGGTCACCCATGGTGACTGTTGCCAACCAATTTTTTTAAAGTAATGTTTAAAAACATAGATTTTCTGATTATATTCATACAACCCTATCAATTTAATTCACAATATATCATATCAAATGCGTATGCATTTTTTAGCTCGAAATTAATGTATACTATATTTTTATCTCGCCATGTCTAGCTACCGAAATGATTTATCCACATTTAACTGCACTAATTAAATTCGAGCTCTAACCACCCGGTTACTGGGAGGACTGAGTAGATTAACCGGATGTACTTAAGATAAGAGAATAATACTTTCAACTAAAGTATTGGAAGTTTCTTGTAATAAAAATTAATTAAATATCTTCAAATATATTGACAATCTATAACTATTCATTATAAATCTTCATTGTGTTTAATCTTATTTAATTAATATTTACTACAATAAAGTTTCATTACTTTAGCTTATTGTATTATTCTCTTATCTTAATAACGCTTCTTATCAAAAAAATATATTTATAATGTTTTATACAAAGTCCGACATTCTTAGTTCATGACCACCTACGAAGGTTTGACAGAAAATATCACATTTTCCAAACTCATTTTTATAAACGCGTTTCGATTATTGTGCTAAGGTTAAAAAAAAATATGTTGGAATACTAGAACATAAAAACATTTATCATGTAGAACTATAAAGTTTCAAAAGTTATTTGAATTTAATTTTTGGAATCCATAGCCATGGCCCACTTTAAACCTATGATAAGTCATTGAATATTTATATAAAAGAACTTAACGGTCTGCTTCATAAAAATTAATATGAACAACGTGACTTTACTAATTGTTAACACCCTTGGAAAGTTCAACTAGACTGTTTAAGAAGGCTCTTGACCTACTCCGCCTTAATAAGATAGTAGTGTAACTATATGTACGTAAATAATAAGACTGCATCCGGTACTAGCCACAGAAGTCACCTCTGTGAACCAAACGGAAAAGGGCATACACACCTTTATCCGCTGACAATGTTAAATGTTCACCGACAGGAAATGCCTTGTTATCCAGTCTACTGCCAAACGGGCCCTGTACAACCATCCTAATTAAACTAAACGATCAAGTGGGTCAGTCAACATACATAGCTATTATTATTATTAGCACCGCGTCTTACTACCCGTTCGGTTTATTCGCATTTACGCTAATGTGTAATGGTAAGGTTATAGTGAGATGAAATGGAGGACCTACAGTTTTAACGTGGAATCCGAACCACGGCGGAGGCCTGGCATTCCACACATTCACAAGTTGTGATTAATACACGTCTTGTCAGAGGTGAGGGAAGGGTTTGGCAATTATATAAATCTGTGCCGGGACCAAGGATTGAACCCCGGACCCCCAGCACTTAACACCTTACCCCTAGACCACCAGAACATACATAGTTAATAGCTTCTATTGTTTAGTATACATCTGTTTGACCGTAGAAAACATTAACGGAATAAAAATGATCAAACTAGTGTCAAAGGTACAGTAAGAACAAAATAACCTTTTAGTGTTATTTTTAGGTAGTACTACTATATATATATATTTAAGGTAGTACCATATTTATATTTATATATATATATAAATTGACAGCTGAGGTATAAATATGTTAAAATAGTTTTAGTATATTTTATAAATGTCATTTAAGTTTATTATTTAAGTTTATTTCTCTATCTTAAATTTTTCACCAGGGGTTAATACCTGTTCAGGTTATAGGCGTATACGGTATGATAACTACTCTAATGTGGTAGGTATGATGAACGAAGTATTTTTTAGAAATAATTTACCCACATTTGCGTGAAAGGAGAGTAGGAAACCGTTAATGGAAAATCAACCTCAGTATGTCCTATCGATCCTATCTCCCCATCTTCAGCGCGACGCCTTAGACCATTCGGTCACTTCCTCTATAAACCGTAATACAATTCATACATTCAAAAATCCAAAAAAATCATTAGTGTGACGTGTGTATACAAATACATATGATAATTATTCATACTTGAAATATGTATCCACTTAAATAAACCGTTAGTATCCAAACACAAAATGAAACACGCAAAAAATGATAATGAATAAGAAGAAAAAAGGAGAACCTTTCAAAGCCTATATTTCTATGAACAAGCCGAGCGAGCGCACGTTAGGAAACCTAGTCGTGAAACTTTCTTCTGTTCCACTTGACTTAAGGGCCCTTCACTTACCTCAAAGACTTGCGGTTTATATTGTAAATTTGTTGCCATATATAGCCCAAACTGCTCAAGTGCCACATTCACATGATAAAGTGACCATATTCACGACTCACTGGAACTCTCGCAGTAAAAGTTACGTTACTGGATAGGAGAAGAAGAAGAAAAAATAAAAGAGGAATGAGAAAAAGAAAGAAAAAATTGAGAAAAACGGTAACGGCAAAATCACGACCGGAATTTCTTGGTTCGATTCCCGGACATGATAAAGTAATGGGCCTAACGCGACATCGGCAGAGAGGAAAGGTTCAGTTGGTTCATTCGTTCACTTTCAGGTTGTTCCCCAAATGGTTCGACGAGAATGCGTTTTTTTCCTCCCTTCTTCTGCCAACGGCCTGTGAAATGGATCCTCATTTATTTTACGAAAGTCTCACTTGCGCCTCCTTCTCCAAATCTTTTAGTTCTCTCTTTCTCAGTCCCCTTTCCTTCTTCTCGTAGTCCACATCGCTTCCTTTCTGTGACGCGGAGTCTTTACGTTGACCTATTTCCTCGTAATGTCAAGTTATATATCACAGAAAGACTATCGCAAAGTTTCGTTCGCAGTGATCTCCAATATATTCTTGTGTGTTACGTTTCACCTTCTTCTAAATCACAACCCCTTTCGACTTTGTAAAGACACTACCCTAGGATGAAACTACGAAACCTAAAACAACATTACTTGCATCCGGACACAAGCATCACTCTTGTCTAGTCTAGTTTACCGTTGACGGGGAGGTCAGGGCTTGAATTCCAGCCAACTTTACGGAAGTATTTTCCTTAAACGCTTACCTATTCCCCTATTCACAAATGCTTCAACATGTAGTCTGAACTTTACCTTGTTTACCAATAAACAATTACTAGTGTAAATATGGAGATATTGTAGACGTGTGGTGAGATATAAAATGGCATATTATCTACGTATGATTAGAATTTTTTTTTAATCTATCAACTGTGTTGTTTTTATTACTTGTGGTTGTTATTTGCCGCTAAAACGAGCATCGTTCATCTTACTCATGTTAAAGGACAAGAACCTCAAACATTAAGTAGCCTAACTATGAACTATCGAAACTAATGTACAGTAGCCCCATGGCTTCTTTGGTGCTAACAGCTCACAGTTGACTTCTTACAGTCAACATTTAGGTATATACATTTAGGTATATACCTAAATTTTGACTGTCAGAAGTGACAGCTGCTAAACACATGTTTTTGCGGATCATTTGATTCGGCGTAGGGATACATAATTTGGTCTGGTAGCTTTTCAAAGCCGTCAGCTGTCAGTTGTGAGCCGTCAGTCAGCACCAAAGAAATCATGGTGCTACTGTATATAAGTTGGCAAGCAGGCTTCTTAAGTTATTTTATGTTAATGTAATTAATATTATCCTTGAAGAAAAGATTTGCAGTTTATACAACTTAAAACTATGCTTGATACATTTGTGGCATGTGTGTTTGTGTAAAATGATATTTTTACACTAATACATACCCCATAGGCATTACCTTGACAAAAAAAGGCTTACGGCGAGCTATACCATCAAGGGTCGCGCCAATCTCACCCTTGTTAGTGAACTGAAACAAATAAGAGAACAACATTATTATTCCGTTTACCGTTTAACAACAACATATTTATTTATTTTACAATTTATTTTATTTGAATGTGTATACTGCCTTTATTCACTATATACATACATATTTGTCTAGAGCTATTATAATTAAATTGAAGACAAACGTTTTATTCAATGTATATTCGTAAAAAAACACTCGAAAAAATAACTAAAGCTAATCCAGACATTTAATGGCGAATGAGTCGAAATTTCTGTTGCGTTGACCATATGTGAAGGTAGATTGTCTTAGTGATGAGTAAATAGTATGTTAGGATGATATTTGAATTATTTTGTGAAAAACAAACCCGCCGGAAAAATGAAGTGGCATTAATTAGCTCGGATAAGCTTATGACGATATAATAATTTTATCTTTAGCTTAACATCTAGCATTTACACTTTAATCTATGATACATATGTTATACACACACCTCATATGCAAATTGTAGCGCTTGAAGAACCAGATAAGCTATCTTTTTTACTTATAATCCATGTCCAAGAACTAGTGTGCTTTGTCTAAATTGTTAAAGGGAGATTTATTTATTTTTTCACAGAGTTTTTACTACCCGCTTGGGTCATTCATGATAGTATTTTTTTCACTAATGTGTTAGGAGAAAAAAGGGGTAATATAGAAGTAATGTACCCACATTGGTGTAAAACAAAATATTCGAATGTATAATCAAACAAACTTTTGAATTTCTAAATTACTAATAGAATTTCAAACATTTTATGAAAAATTAAGAAATTATTGATAAATTTGTAATCAAATGTGTATCCTGTTAGTCAAAAAAGAGCCTCAAAAATATGGTATACTATTTAAATTTTGTAATAAACACAAGTCTAGTATAGTAGTGAAAGAGTATATGTAGTGTTTATCATTATAACAGCCAAATTAACTTGTTCCTGGTGACCTGGCGGTCTAGGAGTAAGGTGTCAGACTTCTATGCTGGCGGCCGGGGTTCAATCCTCGGTCTCGGAAAAGATTTATCTGATTACCAAACCCTTCCTTCACCTCTGACAAGACATCTTGTGAATGTGGGTAATGCCAGGCCTCCACCGTGGTTCGGATTCCACGTTAAACTGTAGGTCCTCCATTTTATCTCACAATCACCCTACCATTACATATTAGCGTAAGTACGTATAACCCGAACGGGTAGTAAGACGCGGTGCTAATAATAATAATAACTTGTTCCTTTAGGGAAACATGTTAATAGCTTGGGTTTTTAAGAGTCGCACCAACATTTTCTTGAAGAAAAGATTGTAAAGTAACTAACACCAAAATCGCATCCTACCTGAGATCAAACTAATGTCTAAAAAGTTAAGAGTCTTTTATACTATCCCTGAGCCCATCCCCATCCTTGTGAACCGTATAAAAAAAAAACTAATCCAAGTAAGAAAGTGTTCCACACGATATCTTTAAACCAATTTTGAACCGTGTGAGGTCGCCCACTCTCTTGATATAATCTTATCGTATGAGCTATAAAAGCTGTAAGTGATCCTCCCTTCACCAAAACGCCCCACCATGAATCCGAGGCGGCGAGTGAGTGACCCGAGGTGTTTGAAGAGGACTCACACATCAACACGTCACCTCGAGGTGCTAGTAAAATCAAGCGACAACTCAACTGGACAGCTTCACTTCAAAACCGGCCAAGTCAATAACACTGGTGACAAAGTTATGGTTTGTTAACTGCACTGTGTTTTTTAATTAGAAAAAGTCTTGGGGTATTATCGAACGTTGTTTTAAACACAATATAACTCCGGAAGATACACTGACAACATTTTAAAAAAAACTTTTTTTTTACGGTTAACTACGAGAAAAAATAGTCATTGCGTCAGCATGCAACAGAGCCGAGCCGAGTGGCCGACGTCTGTTGGCGAAAATAGTACCAACTTATGCGTATTGAGGGTATCATGTGATAAGCAAAACGAGCCCTGCCGCCGTTAATCTTATTTTCCATATATATAATATCTATCAAGAGTGACACAAAGCTTCATTTATCAATATATGAAAATAGATCTGGTTACTTATGTAGATATCAAATGTGGGTTTGCCTTTTTTTTATGAGTTAATTCTATCTGTTAGTACAAAAAGTAGTCTTAACATCATCTCCAGTTTCATGTATTGTACGGTTTGCATGAGGCTTTTTATTTTTAGGTTGAATCTGAATTGTTTGTAAACGTATTTGAAAATGACATTATCGTATTTAAGAGATAGTGCTAACTAAAGTATCTAGCAAAGGATAGGAGCTTACTACAGTAGCCCCATCGCTTATTTGGTGCTGACTGACAGCTCACAGCTGACTTCTGACAGTTAACATTTAGGTATGTACCTAAATTTTGACTGTCAGAAGTGAAAGCTGCTAAACAAATGTTTTTGCAGATCATATGGTTCGGCGTAGGGATACGTAGTTTGGTCTGGTAACTTTTTAAAGCTGTCAACTGTCAGCTGTGAGCTGTCAGTCAGCACCAAAGANCTGGTAACTTTTTAAAGCTGTCAACTGTCAGCTGTGAGCTGTCAGTCAGCACCAAAGAAGCCATGGGGCTACTGTACATAAAGGGACTTTGGGAATCTGCCATAAGCAACTTATAAGGGATATATTTGAGTCATAGACATGCAATAAAGATGATGAAAATCTATAAAAGAGATTGAAAAAAAAATTTGTTTTAAGAAAAGATTATTACATTATAAATAAAATAATTTTTTGAAAATAAAAATAAAATTTTCTATAAAAAAAAGGCAGCAAAAACAGTTCAAAATCTATGGTGGAGTTGGAAAATCTTTTAAAAGGAATCTGACATCTAAGCAACATGTTTAAAATGACTTGATATATATTATTATTATTAGCACCACGTCTTACTACCCGTTCGGGTTACACGCACTTACGCTAATGTGTAATGGTAGGGTGATTGTGAGATGAAATGGAGGACCTACAGTTTAACGTGGAATCCGAACCACGGTGGAGGCCTGTCATTTCCCACATTCACAAGATGACTTGATATATAGATCTGTAGATTATTTTAACAAACATATTGTTGGTGAGTTAAGACACGAAGCTTTACTGCTTAGCAAAAGTGGTAAAGGGTATGTTATTTTAGTGGGGATGGGGGAAAAAAAGTTTGTAAGTATTTATTTATCTTTTTTTTATATGAAATTGTGATGACTTAATAGTTATTACAATAGGACAAAACACTGTATTTACTTCTCAGGCTAGGTGACCTGGTGGTCTAGGGGAAAGATGTCGGACTTCTGTGCTGAGGTCCGGGGTTCAATCCTAGGTCCCGGCACAGTTTATCTGATTACCAAACCCTTCCTTCACCTCTGAAAAGACGTGTATTAATCACAACTTGTGAATGTGTGTAATGCCAGGCCCTCCACCGTGGTTCGGATCCAACGTTAAAATGTAGGTCCTCCATTTCATCTCACAATCACCCTACCATTACGCATTAGCGTAAGTGCGTATAATACGAACGGGTAGTAAGAAGCGGTGCTGCTGCTAATAATAATAATAATAATAATAATACTTGTCAGCCTGCAGCACTTCGATGCCGTCTCGTTCAGAACTAATTTAAACTCAATTAAGAGTATTTTTGACAGACAAAATAAGCCATAGTATCTCTCATGAAAACTCAACAAAACCATCTAACACAATTGGCCTGAGGGATAAGCAACTACACCACTACGTAAACCTAAATTTCCAAGTCTTACTTAAACAGTAGTAATTGATACAAATACTTAATTTATATATATAATTTATTAAAACCACACACATAATTACACTGTCGAGGATATAATTTTATAAAAGTCATTGATTAAGGTGCATCTCCAAACTTCATGTAATCAGGACCTGATAATCATGAAGTCTCTCTTCTTTTACCAGTGAAATTGATCTGGCTACCATGACTTAAGGGGATCTAAGGAAAAGGTGGATGTGGCGGTAATTCAAGCTCGCAAAAATCTAATTAATCGCGTCCAGGAAATTGCTGCGGACATTCACTCTAACCCTCAGCAACTAATTAAAGTTCGTGATTCCAATGTACGTCGTGGACAAACAAGCGAAAGGTAATCACTGCCGTCATTTGTTTGGAATCTATTCTGGTAGTACCCGCTTCACCGGCCGAATAGTCTAGAGCAGTAGTTCACAACTTTTAATTTACATCCATTACTGTTTCCAGCCTATGCTGCAGCTCAGTTTTTAATTCAAGCCTTATCTTTACCGCTACCGGCTTGTTAGGCCTGCCATGCTTCATATGCCTGATAATGTAACTTAAGGCGAGAAAAGGCACAACATCCCGTCCCCAGCCGTTAATTTATCACTATGAAAGGATAAACCCAGATTTCACCAATAATAAATCGCCGGGAATCCAAACCGAGATCCTTAGCTCAATAGACAATAAATTTTATCAACTGAGCTAAAGTTTCGGATTGGTTCCCAATCTGGAAAAAGGGGAGGGGGGGCCGTAAAACACTACCAAAGGGGAGGACGTGTATAACAATTCCGAAATAATATTAAAAATAATATATAATTGAAGATTTTATTATTTAAATCCCTTTTCCAATGTAATTAAGATAATTACTTATGGCGGAATTTGCAACACTGCCTACCAGTAATTGTAATAAATATGGTCACCAGACGAAAATATGCACACACGTATTTATTTTCAAGCTCACAAGACTCAGATTCGTACCACTAATTCCCCTCTCTACCCTCTTCCTAAGACAGAAATTAACAAACCTTTTAATAGCGACGGGTAACTTTTACAAGTTGAAAAGTATAGGCCTACAACAAACGAAAATTCTCACATGTTCTGGCTGCAGCTTTGGCAAATGTCCCTTTGTCAGATTTGAAAATATTAGCAATCTTAATTACCGATGCTCTTTTATAGAGTGAAAAACAAATAAAGAATATTATAAAATGGCCTCACAGAACCGTGAGATGATCATGGCAGAGCCTAGGGGCTCCATGGAGCACAGTTCGAAAATCGCAGCCGTAAACTACCAATTAAAGTCACGTGCAAAACCATCGAATCTTTGACTCTTGACTTTCATAAAAAACTAAACAGCTTTGCAGACTTGAAGTGAAACGCGATTTGAAGTGTGCTCTGTCAAACATCAAACCATATACTCAAGAAATGATGAAAACAAAAGAGTGTCAAACATCACCATAATCTTCTTTTTGTCCCCCCCCCCCCC
>CABFOW010000056.1:73509-87427 GCA_902141385.1 Timema californicum
TTTTTTTTTTCATTTTAAGATCCCAATAAACAAGGGGTATGGGAGTTTAATTATCTATCAAGGAGGGTCATCAGCTGAAAAAGGTTGGGAACCATTGATCTAAAGCATCAATCTCGTGTTAGACTTGCCTAATGATGACGGGAAGATCAAGGTTAGATTCTCAGTAGGGGCTTTTGAGGGGATTTTTTATTAAACGGTTTCCTACCCTCTTTCCAAGCAAATGCGTGTATTTTTAATTTAAAATGCCTCCTACCTCATACCTACTTTATTGGAGTACTTATCAGATATGCGTATAGCCTGAACGGGTAGTAGGACACGTGATAAAAATATATATTCTGGTAATGTAAAATCATATTTAACCTCTTACTTATTTGGGAGACTCGATTCATTACAAATTATTTTTTCACGTTATAGGAGAGTTACAAACACAATATCGCATAAATAGAAAAAGATCTCAATACAAAATTTATCCAATATCATGTCCACGATATGTTAATATATTCTCGAAGCCAAGACCTCAAGAGCTTTCATCATGGCAGGTCCAGTTCATCTCCCGGCTCGTTTGTGTGTGTGTGTGTGTGTGTGTGTGTGTGTGTGCGTGTGCGCGCGAAGTATGAGAGTAAAACGGAAAAGGAAAAATACCAAGATAAGCCAGAAATGTGTGCTGTGCATTCGTATTTGAATGATAACTCGAAATTATCCACGGTGACGTTGGGGGACAAAGTGACAAAGTTTCTTGTTAATAACTGCAGTACATCTCTACTACGAAAGAATAAATATTTGAGCACAGAAATTATCTGTGAAGCCATTTTAATATGGCCATAAACTGTATTTTCAATACTGTTTTTATATAGAGATCATTTAATATTTCGACAATGTTCCGTATTAGGAACTTCCATTAAATTTTTATTTCAATTAATGTTTAATCATAAATAATCCATTAGAAATAGTGACCGATTTTTAGCAGATTGTATCACAGAGTTGATTGGCATGTGATGCGCGCACTAATATCATGGAATATACCTCTATCGAATCGTCAATTGTCTCAAGTTGATCTATTTATTATTATCATAACATGATACCCTATATTTTTACTATCAGAACGTAAGGGTTTGTAATAGAACATTTTGATGCAGCTGAGAATCTTATGAGAAGTCTATCATGATTGGCAAGTAGGTATTGGAATTTCAGTCTGAACTTATTAGACCCAATACTTGTCTGGGCTATTCGCAACTTCAATAGCTAACATAATGAGGAGGTAAAATTAAGGAAATGAATCAGTTTTTGCTTGAAGAGATCAATATGGAAGACTATTATAAGAAAAAGCCACCACTCTCAGAAACCCCTGGAGTGATTCAGGCTTGAGTCGCCTGCGACTGAGTAAAAATTTTCAACAAGTTCAGCCAGTCCTAAATCTTGATCTATATTTTGGTTCCAATTGTGTTATATACAGTATTGTTAAAAGCATCAAATATACCAAAGACTGGTAGACCTACGTAATTTTTAGAACTAATGTTTAGATTTTAAGGGTGTGATGAATTGATCATTTAAACTAGAGCGAATAAAAATAAATGTGAACTGACCAAAAAGTATGTATGAAATATAGTTAGTGGAGGAGGTTATATAATGATGAGTTACACACCCTGTACTCATTACAAACTATTGTTAGGATCATTAAATCTCTCAGATTACGGTAGACAATACATGAATCTAGAGCCATATTCAGAGTATTGACTGGTAGGTCACCCAAAGAGAAGAGGCCATTGAGAATACCAAGACGCAGATAGGAGGTAAACATTAGAATGGACCTGAAAGAGATAGGGTGTAATGAGGTACTGGATAGAACTAGCTCAGGGTAGGGATAGATGTAATACTTTTGTAAGTTCGGCAATACAATTTCTAGTTATTATGCCATAGAATAAATTAGTTTTATTTAGTTTACATGTCAAAACTGACATAAGCTACAAAAGAAGATACCTTAGCTGAAAAATATATACTCTGGCATGAGTACATGGATGTAAATCTGACAAAATTTTAAAACCTATTGAATAAACTTTAATAATCAGTGGGTTGTCTTTATATCAAGATTACCTTGGTAATGATATGAACACACACCATATTTTGGAGCTATGTCACATAGTCTATTGTTCCTCTTTGGTTTCGCCTCACAAGTTAGGCAATATGTGGTCATGTATTCATTCTTCTGTGCACGGCCCCTCGGATCATCTATATGGACGATACAACCCTTTCGCTACCGTGGTGATGTCCACCTCGACCTTAAAGGCAAGGCCACTATAAAACGAGCGTAAGAAAAGAACTCCAGCAACATTCAATGCTATCCCCTGCTGAGCGATTCTAGAGTAGCCATCGAAATAAACTCTGGTTCTACGAGGGGGCTCCTCGGTAGACGTGAGTGTGACACTAAAGAGATAGAAGTGGCGGCAGGAGGAATCTTACTATTGCAGTTAGTAGAGTTCCAACACCTTGGTAGACTCTTCTTTAGTAAAGAAAAAATAATAGCTGGCTTGAATTCCAAGTATGTTTTGTTATTAATATGTCTTCTATGTTGGATTGATTAAATAAATTTAATTGAACCTACAAAATTAATATATGAATAAAAACTCTATTCACAAAGTAGATAAATATGTGTTTCTTTAAAATATTTATTCAGTTTTTTAAGTAAATATGTAAATAATTAGTTTATAATAAAGTAGTTTTTACAATAAATTGATTATACTGAACATATTTTTGTGATTTAAAAAATGAAAGATATTTCAATTTCTTCAAACTTCACGTCCTACTAACCGTTCGGGTTGCGCGCCTATGTACTAATTACTCTAATAGGTTAGGTATGAGGTTGAATTTAGAGGAAGTGTATACAAATTTGCGAGGGAGGAAGGAAAAACCACCCTTATTAAATCTCACCGGGATTCAAAACGCGATCTCTTCGTTAACGGGAGTACATTAATTTGATAACATAATAAATGAACTAGTAAAACTCTGTTTTAACATAACTTTTCATTATCATTATAAATTACATCACAAGATATAAGGTTTTTTTTCACCACTAATTACTAAGTTTTCAAGTTAACTAAACTTGATTACAATAATCGTGTCGGGATAAGATATAATTTAAAGAAAGTGCACAAGCATTTATTTTAAGGGCAAATTAAAGACAGTTGACGAACTTAATCACTCAGTATACAGCATCAGGATTTGAACCTCAACCTTCCTGTCTTTGGCTAACTAAATTATACCATATATACGCTTAACATATGTGCGTACTCATGCAGGTGACACCTTATTGAGGATCTCCCAATATTATCTAAAAATAAATCCCAAAAGAGGATGCCTTTATAGGTATGTTATATTTCGGCTACACACATTGACATGAAACGTGTCCGTTATCAACATTTCTTTTTACCTTTGGATTTTTAAAAAAAATGTAGATTTGAAAAAAAAGTATAGCGTCCCGTATCCAATAGGAAAACTGTTTTTCAATCTAACCTTTGACCTTTGTCTACTGTAAGGTTGACAGCCTGGACTGGTGGCTCACACTTTATCTCGGAATGTTTACCAAGGGTCGGCTGTATGTATGTGTGTATTTTGGATACCCAGATAAAGTAAGACCTGAAACATGGACAAACACACCTTCCTACATGGGGAAGCGACACAGGATCGCGGGAAATGTAAACATCGATGGAACTTCCGATGTCTTCAAAATGTCGATAACATAAAGTGAAGAGCATACACATGTGGCCTATATTAAGGTAGAGATGTAGGAAGGATGCGAGCTAAGGGCAGTGTTTTTGTGGCTTTTATGGCAAAATATTTTATTGTTAAGATATATAAAATATAACAGTACAAATATAAAGTTAAATTTTCTTAACATGGTGATATCAACAGTTGTAAAATATTTGTGATGAGCATAGCAGCAATTATTATTATTATTATTAGCACCGCGTCTTACTACCCGTTTGGGTTATACGCACTTACGCTAATGTGTAATGGTAGGGTGATTGTGAGATGAAATGGAGGACCTACAGTTTAAC
Source organism: Timema californicum (assembly GCA_902141385.1). Taxonomy (NCBI): domain Eukaryota; kingdom Metazoa; phylum Arthropoda; class Insecta; order Phasmatodea; family Timematidae; genus Timema; species Timema californicum. The sequence goes on from CABFOW010000056.1 coordinate 77,562, forward strand.
GTGGAATCCGAACCACGGTGGAGGCCTGGCATTCCCCACATTCACAAGATGTATTGTCAGAGGTGAAGGAAGGGTTTGGTAATCAGATAAATCTGTGCCGGGACCGGGGATTGAACCCCGGCCGCCAGTATAGAAGTCTGACACCTTACCTCCAGACCACCAGGTCACCTACCATAGCAGCAATTGATGACGATACAGTTGTCATTAAGTTTCATGAACCTTTTGACAGATATTCAAGAACTGTTGATACCACAGTGTGAAGAAAACTAAATTCTGTGTTTGTATTGAAGCAATAGTTATTATTTTGTCCAAAGAAGTTTTCATATAAAAACCGTAAAAACACTTATTTTTCTTTAAGCCTAGTATGCACTGGGAAACATTTCCCCGGAAACATTGTTTGCCAACATGTTGCCCTTATTTTATAAAGAGTTGGCTAACTGTTCCGAAACTGTTCCCCAACTGATGGACAATATTTTTTTCATGTTGCCTTTATGTTTCCCAGCGTGGAAAACATGTTTCCCGTGATCCAATTCAAATGGGTTACAAGAAACAATGTTGGCCAACCTTTATGACAACAAGCAGCGTGGGCCAGTCTGACTGCTATTCAGACTGAGGGCCGTATGCAACAACTTGACTAAGTGGATGCTTTGTTGACACTAGCGTGGGTTTGCTTGTTCGGGACCACACTACCGGTCCATTAAGCACTCATTATACGTTCTTGCATACCGCTCCAAGTACATCAGTTACTGATATGTGATTTAAATAATTCATACAAATACACTGTTGTGGGATGTGACACTTAAGGACTGTAAAAATCGCGTAGAAACAATTTTTTTAAATAAAATAAGTGGACAGTTATTGTAAATGAACACAAACCTACCGCAGTTTTCTTTGTCTTCTTGAACAGCTCATTATTGCATACAAAGAACAAGCCATAGCAGCATCCTTCCCAATAGACACCTTTCCCTCAACTGAACTCTGTATGGGAAAATTATTTCATCAATTTAGTCTGGACGTGAAACGATGATTCTTTAATGTTTGCCACCCGTCTCGGTGGCGTAGTTGGCTAACGCGCTTGTCGTGTTGAGATCGACTGTTGAGGACGGGGAGATAGAGGTTCGAATCTCGGTCGGGTGAACTGGGGGTGGTTTTTCCTAAATGGTTTTCCAATCTCCCTCCACGCAAAATGCGGGTTCACTTCATCTAATTCAACCTTCCCAATTCCTAATTTATTAGAGTAATTAGTACCTAAAGCGTATAACCCGAACGGGTAGTAAGACGCGGTGCCAAATATTAATTTTAATGTTTGTCGACAATTTGTTTCCCATGTTGGCAAACAGTTGAAGAACAGTTGGGAAACAAGTTAGCCAACAATGTTTCCAAGTGCGTAATAAGCTTTACCCACGTTCCCTAGCTCTCTACCTTACGCCCAGGTCCGCGAGAAAGTATCAATCACTACCAGGCCACATGGCATAAAAAAACAACGGTTTGTATATTTTTCTGGAAGTTCTTCTAATCACACACACACACACACACACACACACTGTTTTACGTCTTGGTTGCCATTTGTGTTTTTCGCATGCTTTAATCACGCTAGTAAAATAGATATGAGAAAGGTTGAGATTTGAGGAAAATTACCCACACTTGCGTGGAGGAAGAGTGGAAACAATTTTTGTCTTAAGCATCCTCAGTAGACCCAACCTGGATTAGACCCCGGATGTCAACGTCACTGACAAGCCAATCTAAAACGAGAGTAACGCTTTAGATCACGTTACCAATGATGCGTGTCTGCGTGTGTGTGTGTGTGTGTGTGTATATATATATATATATATATTTGAATGTAACATATTTAATTTGCCTAAAAACCAGTAAAATTTTAATTTGTAATCTGTAACTTTTTTTAAGATATTTCAATTTTCGGCTTGACCTGCAGAGTATCGTCAAGTACGTGTTTCGACATTATTATTATTATAATCATCATCATCTAACTTATCAACTAGACGTTTATAACAACATTTAAATATTACACTTAGAGTACCCGCAATTAACTTTTCCCGACACTTAAAATGAACTATTTTTTTAAGATGTAAATAGTGAATTGACTAAATAAGCACCTAAAGTAATCTTTTTTGAAAATGGTTGTATCCCATATACGCGCATGTTAAGTAAAAACGTCTAAAAACAGTGAAGTTCTCAACACAGCCCAGGAAAGACAAAGAGCCCTTACCCTTTAGCTGACGTTACGATACCAGCTATACCCCCAAAGACCACAACACAATGGAGTCATGGATGAAAGGCGGTAAGACATCAAACATCAAACAATGTTATCAATTAGTTAAGGTGTAGTTACTTTAGTCACAAGCTTACTGTTCATATTAAGAATGAATTTTGTTACAAACACATTGTCGGACTTATGTACGAGAGGCCTGAGAGATTATTTGGATATTTAGGAAACCATACAATTATTCTGATTGGAAGAACTTTCAAGAAAACACAAGAAAGAAAAAAGAAAAAATGTGAAAATTAATCCAATGTTATGACAGTGCTCCCTCACTGTTCTCATCGTTACCTACGGTCCTAACACATTTTTTTGTTTAAAGTTAAAATATTTCCAAAAATTTCTCCTAGGATTTGAAGGTGATATTTTTCCTTCGTGACCCGCCTCGGTGACGTAGTTGGCTAACGCGTTAGTCATGTTGAGCTCGACTGCTGAGGACGGGGAGATCGAGGTTCGAATCTCGGTCGGGTGAACTGCAGGTAATTTTTCCTAAATGGTTTTCCACTCTCCCTCCACGCAAATGCGGGTTCACTTCCTCTAATTCAACCTTCCTAATTCCTAATCCATTAGCGTAATTAGTACTTAAAGCATATAACCCGAACGAGTAGTAAGACGCGGTGCTAAATATTAAAAAATCCTTTCGTGATCAAATTAACAAACAAATTAATATTACCCGCCTCGGTGGTTGCGTGGCCTAACGCACTACTCTCGTGTTAAGCTAGACTGCCGAAGAAGAGGAGATCGGGGTTCGATCCCAGTTGAGTGTACTGAGGTTTTTCCCCTAAATGGTTTTCCACTCTTTTCACGCAAATGAAAATGCACGTCCCCTCAATGAAAACCTTTCTAATCCCTAATCCATTAGTGTAATTAGTACATAGGCGTATAGCCCGGACGGGTAGTGAGACACGGTTCTACAAATAATTATTATTTAATAGTACGTTATATTAATTAAGAATAGCAATTTTTCATGTGGTTTAAGATGTTAGTCCCATAATATAAATCAAAAATTAAATATATGCGTGCCAGGTACTTGAGATGAGCTACTAAACGAAAAACCTTCCGAGCGGCCGCCATATTGAAACGGGTAACCATATCGTAAAACTATGTATACTCATTTTATCCTGAAAGGTAAAAGACTAACCTTAACATGGTTACTCTATGGCCTTATCTTATAAGCTATCCCATAGTGGAATAATCCAAGGTAAGCTTGCAACCCTTCAGTGTAAACGACCTAGTGTCTCGACCTAGTTTAAAAAAAAAATATTCCCCTAAAATGTCGTTAATATTTTTTCACGCATTTGTAAGTTATCACGAACCAAACAGACATATAATTGAGTTGTTACCATTTAAAAACGGATAGCTAGATATAAAAACGATGTGCATACGATGGTTCATCCTATATTAGCTAGTTATCGCGTCAGCGTAACAAGGATCCGGACGGACAAACGGACAAAGGAAATGCCAAATGGCCAAGTTAAAACAGAACCTTGATTTGGTCAGTCAATGATTAGTAGACCTATTGTTTTTAGGTATTATTATAATATCTCAAAAGTGGCAGGAGAATCACGTGGTTTAACGATTTTAATAATTTCTGCAGCTGTAGAAAAAAATCTTGGTCTATTCTTGATCTGCTGGTAACTAGTTGGAAGATATTTTTATACTAGCTACCCTTTTCCCAAGGTATTTGTCTTCACTTGCTTGTACATTAAAATAGATTACTTTCATTTTGTATGTTTGAATCGTATTAAGAACTAAATTTGGTTTATAAATGGTCAAACTTTCCAAAGATAACAACTACGAATTTGATTTATTTGTAATCTATACAATCTGTAATTTACTAGACTGTGTAACTACTGAGGAAAAAGGAAAATAAATTATGGGAAAACTTTAATATGCGGCGCTGAAGGAAAATAGAAAGGACAACTTATAAGGTTCGGATGACTATGGAAGAAGTCCTAATAAGAGTCAATGGGAAGATAACAATTTTTCAGGTGATTTTACGAAGAAAGATAAAGTGAAAATGACCCACTGAGTGACGTCAAAGATGGCGGCGAAGGTAGAAAGATAGAGATCAGAAATACTACGAATGCAAGTAAGTGATGGATGACTTTAAGCAAGAAGAGATGATGAAGATTCGGGATTTTTTTTAAAAGTTACTGAGAGAACATGATGGAGGGAGGACTCGATTCGGACAAGGCCACGGACCTGTCAAAATACATAACACCCAATAATAATAATATTAATAACTATAAAAATTACATCACAACTAGGCCACAATTACTCTACGAGTTTCAAAATATGTAAAGTTTGTTCAGCTTGAACGATAATGGCTGAGGCAAAATAGGTCCAAGTGTTATTTTTCTCTCACTTCAAGCTACTAGTTATATTTGTAGAGTCATGGTTCGCGGTTCATTCCCCGTGGAAGCCAACATATTTGTAATATTATTTCTCGCATCACGGGTACACCGGCCTATCGTTCTTGTTCACCGTCTATGCGGGGATAATTCGTAGAAGGAATGATTTTTTTATCAGTTTATAATTTAATTGACTTGTGTAATTGTAATGAAGTGTTTACTCAGCGTTGTTGCTGTACTGGACAGGGTAAATATGCTACAGTAGAACCATGACTTCTTTGGTGCTGACTGACAGCTCACAACTGACAGCCGACGGCTTTGAAAAGTTACCAGGCCAAATTATGTATACCTACGCCAAACTATATGATCTGCAAAAACCTGTGTTAAGTAGCTGTCACTTCTGACAGTCAAAATTTAGGTATATACCTAAATGTTGACTGTCAGAAGTCGGCTGTGAGCTGTCAGACAGCACCGAAGAAGCAATGGGGCTACTGTAGTCGATATAACACGCGCTGCTATTTCACTTATTAGGGAACTGGGATGATTAAAATGGAATTAATAAAAAAAATAGTCGGTGACCTGGTGGTCTAAGAGTAAGGTGTCAGACTTTCGTGCTGGGGGTCTGGGGTTAAATCCTCGGGCCCAGCACGGATTTATCTGATTGCCAAACCCTTCCTTCACCTCTGACAAGACGTGTGGTTCGGATTCCACGTTAAACTGTAGGTCCTCCATTTCATCTCACAATTACCCTACCATTACACATTAGCGTAAGTGCGATATAACCCGAACGGGTCGTAAGACGCAGTACTGATGACAATAATAATAATGATAATAATAAATATGTTTTGTCTCGACGGATGCAGGTCTTAACTGTTCGGTTACTATTTATTGCGCGAGTGTGCCCATCGCCGCCTTACAACAGGCTTTTTGAGGAAGATTTGGTTTCTAGAATGTTCGAATAACGTTACTCACTCATCTCTTCCCTTTTGTCCTTGGTGAATGATTCCGTCAGGGGCTGATGTAGATGGCACCATGTAGATATATACTTCGAAATATAGTGTAAATTAAATACATCTGAAATATGATTACTTTGGATTATATATGATTATCTATATTAATTAATCGAAAGGGATATGTAAAATATAAACGTTACAAAGACTAGGTAATCTTCGTCTACCTTGAAAGGTAGCAGTCTTACCTTGGCCCAAAGTAAAATAATGCAAGGCAAGCTTGTAACCTAACAGAGTAAACGAAGGCTACCTTACATGGTTTTATATTATATACCATTAGATCAATACAATGATGAAAATTTATTTTTATAGGACGTTAAACCAGCTTGCATTTATTTTAATCATTGTTACTCAACGGCAAAAAAAATTTTTTAAAAATAAAACTATGGATGAGAAAAAAAAGTTTCGCATTGATTTCGAAAAGTATTACAATTTTTTATACGCAATAAGGATCACGTGGTCTAACGCATCGGTCAGCACCCAACAGCCTGCGGGCCATATCCGACCCACCAACTGATTTTATCAGTCCCTCAAAAGATTTAACAAACAAGTGTATTAATGTTTTTTTGTTTGTTTTTTTTCAAAAATCATACAGCCCACGATACCAAACAACTTTTTCGACCCCTAGTCTAACGCATCACCCACGTGCTAGGCTCAATTATCTACAAATAGGGATATTTGGGTTCGAATCCATGTCGGGTGTACTGAGGGTGATTTTACCTAAAACCATTCTTTTTCCACGAAAACGTAAGTACTCTTAGTTTTCCCTGAAAGGTAGCATGCTTACTTTGAAATGATTACACTATGATACAGTTTATTTTATAGGGTCATAGTGTAATCCTTCAAGGTAAGACTTCTATTTTTCAGAGTAGATGGAGTGTACATTTCCTTTAAAAACCTATCTTACTCATCCTTACTTCCCCATCACAATTAAATATATGCTTATAACCATGACAGGTATTAGATACGCGGTGGAAAAATAATCAAGTTCTTGGACTAGTTTGACCTGATACGAAAAGTTAAGTCATATTTCGAAAATATCAGTACATTCCGTAACCTATCCTTTTATCCTTCATCCAAGGCCACATTGACGAGCGCAGGGAAACGAAACAGGGAAAAGTGGAAGGAGAAAAGAAATAAATAATAAGGCAAATCTCTCTGTAAGAAAGGCGAGGCAAAGAGGCAGAAGGATTTCGAATGTCTGAGAGTGTGTGTGTGTGTGTATGCATTCACCTGACAACGCCTCTTCTTACAGTTGGGAATAAAGCGAAAATAAACATGGGGGGGGCGTACTCCGATTCAACTTGGGTTGAGGAGTGCCCTCGCGAACAACAAAGTCTTTGACACAGAAAGAAACAACGAGTAAAATGTTTGCAGCTACTTTTTAAAGTTTAGAAGGTTAATTTAAAATCATGAATCTCATGAATAAAAAAAAAAAGAAAACAGATGCACGGTTTTTTTTTATATTAAAATAGCGCGCAACACTAAGCACGCAGCTAGTTTACCTCGTCTGGTATGGTTTGCTGATAACGGTGAGGTCTTGAGTTCGAGTCACGGTATGGGGGAATAGGTGCGGTCTCCTAAATGGTATTCTCCCTTCCTTCCACGCAAGTTCAGGTGCTTTTCCTCTCAATTCTACCTTCTATAATCCTACACTTTTAGTGTGACTGGTAGTAGGTTGTGGTGTAATAACGCCTTGTATTTTTTTTTAGCACCGCGTCTTACCACTCATTAGGACTATGAGCTTCTGTACTAATTATACAAATGGTTTAAGGATGAGAAAGGTCTAATTTAGAGGAAGTGTAACAACATTTTCGTGGATATATAGTGTGAAATCATTAGTAGAAACCACCCTCAGTACACTCGAACGAGATCGAACCACGATCTCTCTGTCATCGGCAGTCTAATCTACTGCGGGAGTAACGCTTTAAGCCAAGGTTGTCCAACTTTAGGTAATATGAGGGTCACATAAAAAAAAATCAATCCGAGGGCCGCATCCAGAATTATAAATACAGTGGAGCTATTAAAATATATGGAAAGTACGACCGTTTAGTTTAGCAAGAACTTATAACATTTCGTAACAAACTAAAGTCAAGTTCCGATTGAAACATAAGTAAGACAAGGTAATTTTTTATAAATGTATAATTATTATTTCTTTTAATGTGAGCTCTGCATTAGTTCGTTTACATCTACACAAGTAGCGATATCAATATATTATTGTTATTATTACTATTATTATTAACACTGCGTCTTACTATCCGTTCGGGTTATACACACTTACGCCAACGTGTAATGGTAGGGTGATTGTGAGATGAAATGGAGGACCTACAGTTTAACATGGGATTCGAACCACTGTAGTATATCAATATAGATGCTTGTAGTTGCCAATCGCATAAATATTAAAGTGATTTATCTGACAATGAACATCTGCATTTGTATTTTATGAATTTCATCGTTGAAAAAGTGTTTTCGCAAAGATGTGTGCTTCCGAGCATTGAGTAAATGTCCAAAGTCGCTCAAGTTTGGATAAGCGCTACCGTGGTAGTATTTTATTTTTAACTTATTTTTAGATTTTGTCATTATAAAAAGGGTTTGATTGCAAATCACACAATTCCAGTTGAAGGTTAGATCTTACGTTTTCAATGCTAAGCATGCGCATTGAAACGAGACATCTAGCGTTGACGCAGTAAAATGAATGCACTCTAGGTCGTGCCTGGGAAGATAGGTTTGCTGAGTTTTGCAAAAAGAGTTTTTTTAGGGTGAAAATAAAAAGCCGTAACCCACAGGAGGGTAGCACAAAATTGTTTTGGGCAGCCCTGCCGCAGACTTTGCAGCTACCGAAGCGCTTAATGACCTATCTGATAGTAAATCTAACAGCTTTACCAGCTATCACGTATCCATTCGTCAAGTAACGTGATTAGTGGCTTTCGCTTTAGGTAGATATTATAAACATCCATAATAATATAGTAAAACGTTGCTTACGTTGATGGCAACAAAATATTTTTATTTTATATAAAATAACTTTCCTATTAGGATTGGACTGCTGAGGGGAACCTAAGTTGGTAAATTGTGGAGCAAGTAGGTATCAAAAGCTCTAGTTACACTGGCAACACTCCACGACACGCCAATGGTAGAGTGTACCCAATTTACCTGCACCCTATTAAATGGCTATACACCCGATTTAACGCTATGAGAAAGGACGTAAAAGCATTGCGGGCTCAGTTTATTTAGACCCACGACATCAAAAGTTCCCCTTGTGAACTAAACTTTGACTCGACCGAGATTCAAACAGGTCTCTCACTGAGCCGTGACAGGTCTTCTCCCTTCTCACAAAAATCCAACGTCTCCACGCTCTCAACTCTCACGATCGAGCACAATATGAATACATCCACTTGCTCGTCTGCTCTGCATTGACCCCGCGAGCTCCAGTGTCAACACTCAACACAATCCCCGCCAGTCCGTCTTCTCCGGGACTCATTTGAGCTCCGTCGTGACCTCTTCTCTGACAATGTAATGTTGCCAGCCTGTCGAGAGAGAAGAACCATTAAGTTTATTACACCGCATAAGTGCTGCAGCGAGACCAATCTTTGAAACCAGAAGGTCAAGTCAGTTAAACTGTTCTGTAAGTGGTGGGGGATGCATAAATAGAGTACGGCAAAGCATTGCCAACCACACGATCTGGATACTACTAGCACTTAAAGATGGGAGATGGAAAATATGCATTTTTTTTCTGAAAGAAGAAATCCAGCTTTTTTTTATAAACACCGCATCTTACTACCCGTTCGGGTTCTATGCCTATGTACTAATCACGCTAATGGGCAAGGAATTAGGAAGGTTTAATTTATAATAAGTGTAGCTACAATTGGCGGAAAGAAATTGGGAAACAATTTTGTAAAAACTACCTTCATTACTCCCGATTGGGTTTGAACCACGAACTCCTCGTCATCAGCAATTTAGTCTATTGCGAGAGAGATAGATTCTTAGACCATGCGACCACCAAAGTGGATCTGTACAATTAATAAGCGAGTTACAAAAATCAATACAGCAATTTTTGTTTTCTTCTCACTTACGTTTTGACTACAACGCTTATTAGTAGAATGTGTATTCAATATTATAATCAAAACCTCAACAAATACATCCTCTGATATTAAATGGTTTGAAAATTGTACAAAAAATGTTGACGTTTAATCGTCATTGGCGTATTTCTCCGATTCTAAGAAGCAC
>CABFOW010000056.1:87799-101094 GCA_902141385.1 Timema californicum
TTTAATAATAATCTTAGGTTGAATAAAAACATAAAAATAATATGAGTCAAAGGGGGCTAGAAAAATGGATTAAAAAAATATATGGTTGACAGTATTTATAAATAAACCTGCAAGTCAAGAATATAAACAAAACACTAAGTGTAATATGGTCATAACAAATAAAATAAAATGGCTTAATTAAAAATAATAAGCTAAGCTATAGAATAAATTGTTATATTATACAAAATTATATGACCAAGTATCTAAGTCTTTATTTTGAAGAATTGACGTCCCTTACTCCTTTTTGACAGTTTTCCTGTGTAGATGGTGGTTACAGGAACTCTAATTATCCCGACATGTTTCGGTGCTAAATCAGCGCACCATAATCATGGAGTCCATTGGGTGTTGAGGACACGATGTGTTGATGTTGAACGAACAAGGATTTATTTACTAAATGGAGAGAAAGACAAGACTATGCGCAATAATAGTATCTTCGTAGGTCCTCTAGATCGTGTTAAATCATTCTGAGCTTTTGTCAAAAGCTTAGTTAAATACAGGGTAGTGAGCGTACCAATATATACTTCAAACGCACCTACTTAAACTTCACCACTCACACAAGGATACCCCTCATTTGACTGTGATAGATCAAACTTTGTTGATAGTTGCACGTTGAATTTTCAGTTGTGTCACTTATGAGAGATAATCCATACATGGTTTTTGGATTCTAAACGTATATCTCTCAGATCTTAACAGGTGTATTATTGGTGTTATGTTGGAAGCGACCGTGTTCAGAGCAGCCAAGCAAAGATCGGGCACCATACAAACTGCTAGACAACAAACTACTCGGCAAGCTATAAAAAAATCTTTGGAAGGATGGTTGGGTCAAGTGGCTGACACGACATGGACCAACTGCTAGACAAGCTCATGCATATACTTCATTCACGGTAGGAACTACTCTCTGAAAGGTCTTTTTTCCTACCAATATCCTACTATATAATAGATTTCTGGTAGGGAAAAAGGCCTTTCGGAAAACAATTTCTATGGTGAACAAACTTTCGGAGTACAAAGTGATAGACAACCAAGCGATCGACACGAGAGAACAAATATGTAAAAAGACAACTGCTAGACACCCAGAAATGACATGGACCAAGTGATCGACACGAGCTGGACCATGTGATAGACAAGCTCCCACATAAGAGGACAAATAAAGACAGCCAAGCGGCCAACACGAGAGGACCAATTGCTCGACAAACATCGAGATGATTACAGTTAAGAAAGGCTCAAGTGACAGAAAAGTTATTTCAAAACTAACAAAGTTATAAACATGGTAGCAGTGGTTGAAATGACAGTTCTGGACCACTTTCTCCCATAAGGTTAACATTGATCCACCACGTTGAATGGGGTGGATCACTTTCTCCTCTAACCTAACCTAACCTAACCTAACCTAACCTTAACAGGCTCTTAGTTACACAAGAGTACCTTATGTCCTTGTGTTTGTCGTTCTACCCCTTGCAGTCCCCGGCACCCATGAGTCTATATTCCAGCCTCCATCCCGTACTCTCCTCCCAGCCTTCATCCTCTTCTCTTACCATGCCCGCCAATCGCTTCTCTCCCCTCCTCCCAGTCTCTTACTCCCCAGCCTTGATCTGCACAACTTCCAGTTCCCATCCTGTACTCCTACCTCCTTTAAGCCATGAGACCTCCTATATTCCCCCTGAGCAAGAAGTAGCCTGGCTCGATCAGGACCATGTTGATCCCATTCAGCTCCAATCCATCCTCTTACCACCCACCACGCTTATCAATCGGTCCTTAAAACTTGACAGCTTGGATCTTTTACCTTAAACGATGTATCCATAATCTTACCACCCACTCCTTGATACCTGACGGTTTATATATTGTACCTTAAACGATGTATCCATCATCTTATCACCCGCTCTTTGATACCTGATGGCTTAGATCTTGTACCTTAAGCGATATGTTCTTCCTGCTTACCACCCATCCATCAAAATATTATGAAACAGTTTGAAACGATAATAAATAATTATGCATCATTCTCCCCTCGACACCTTAAACGTCGAGACCATTTATCGGGGTTCGATCCAGTCGGTTGACTGAGGGTGGATTTTCTTAAATGGTTTTCCACTCTCCCTCCACAAAAAAATTGTGTGCAGGTCTTCTAAATTCAACCTTACTCATCCCTGAACACATTATCTTAGTTAGTATATAGGCGTATAACGCGAACTGGTAGTAATTCTCTAGTAGGTATAACGCAGTGCTAAAAATTAAAAATATTTAGCACTGAATATACAAGCTAGATATTAAAATTATCTCTTTCAAAAACAATAAAAATCCTTTTTAATGTTGCTTATTGCCGGTTACTAATTTTAAATACTATTTTAAAACTGTTGTCAAATTTCAAGTCTTAATAAAGGCAACTCAGGAATTTTTACTCAATGGTTTTCAACTCTTTCTTCGTGGAAAAATGGGTATATTTTCTCTAAATGATACCCTCCTCACCACTAATCTATTAATATTAAAATAAGATAGTTCATACGCGTGAACCAGCACTCACTGTTCTTTAATGCTGCAGCCAGCGTTGCAGAATTAATTGCGTCTGTTCAATTCGTGATAATCTTTTATAAGGTCGTTATTAGTTCGAGTTGTTTTCACCTACATTTTTACTTTAGAAAACCCTACCAATATATGTCAAGAAGTGTGAGGTTAGGCTGACGGGTTGGAAGAAAAAATTATTTGAGTGTAAACAATGACAATCGTGTATTGAATTAACTGTTCTGTCACTTAGCCCACTCTTAACTGGACGATATAAAAGTTTGTCTAGCAGTTGGTTCTCTAGTGTCGATCGCTTGGTTGTCTACCACTTTGTACTCCTATACATGAGCTTGTCTAGCAATTGGTCCAAGTTGTGTCGGCCACTTGACCCACCCAGCCTTCCAAATAATGGTTTTCATTTTGTCTACCGGTTAGCTGTCTATCACATGGTTGAGCTCGTGTCGATCACTTGGTCCAAGTTGTTTCTTTGTGTCTAGCAGTTGGCTGTCTATCACTTTGTCCTCTCGTCTCGGCCACTTTGTTGTCTATCACTTTGCCTGCTCCCCAAAAATCGTGTTGGAAGTGACCAAATTTTTAACGCGTGTGTTGGAAGCGACCCCATTATGTTATGAGTTTTTTTTTCTAATTTTACGTAACTATCCTATTATTATTATTATTATTATTATTATTATTATTTACTATTATTATTTAGCACCGCGTCTTACTACCCGTTCGGGTTATACGCTTTAAGTACTAATTACGCTAATGAATTGGGAAGATTGAATTAGAGGAAGTGAACCCGCATTTGCGTGGAGGGAGAGTGGAAAACCATTTAGGAAAAACCACCCCCAGTTCACCCGACCGAGATTCGAACCTCGATCTCCCCGTCCTCGGCGGTCGAGCTCAACACGACAAGCGCGTTAGCCAACTACGCCACCGAGGCAGGTAACTATCCTGTTGCTTTATTGAATTTAGTAACAGATAGTTAATCTCTGCCAATTATGTTTATTTTTATATTATACATTAATTACAATGTACAATGTTCATAATACTCAAGTACAAAATTCTTATCCAATTTATTCTCATGGCTTAATGCATTGAAGCATATTTTCAAGTCTTTCATCTTTCCGATGTCCCGGAATATGTTATCAATTATTTTATCCAGTTCTATATAGCTTAGTTCTTGCGCAATTTTCTTGCAGATTTACCTAATTCCTTCGATTTAAGTTGGTCATGCTAGGTTATATTATGTTAGTTTGATTAGCTTATGTTGGCTATTGTTTTAATTATTTTGTTTACATGTTATTTTTGATACTTACCTAGTTCATTTGCTTGGATGAATTTTAAAAACCTGTTTGATCGTTCTGAGCACGGTGAAAGTTTTTGTGGTCGCTTCCAACACCAGTCATTTTGAGCACGGTCGCTCCCAATACGTAACCATAAAATTTGGCAATTAACATAGACTTCCTCAAATGAGACAACATAATTTAGATTTTGGGCAATGTGTCTTCCTTTCCCTCTTATAATTTATTCCGACTACCTGTTTTTCTTACTCTTAATCACACACATGATCATAAAAAAATCAAATCTTTTTCTTGCTAACCCCTCCCCCTCTTTTTCGGTCTGCACTCTAACACACAGCATAGTACATTAATCAAGATTTATGGGTCCACAAGATAACTGCCCTTACTTAATTGAAAGCAATGTGATTGTGTTTTATAGCTATTTTGATTTCACTTTATCGTCATCGTAAGTGATATTAAAGGAGGTTAAAAGACCGAGTAGTTAACAAGCTAGAAAGAAACTTCCATCAAATGTACTTTTATGATTCAAAATCACGTCCAAATCTTATTAAAATATGCGGGATGGAGTTAAATTAGGTATATTCAGGGCCGTTTTAAGACCTTCGTAGGTCCTAGTCACTTTTAATTCTAGATGTATGTGTGTTCAATATTTTTAAAATTATTTTCACGATTATTTATTAATTCTAAAAATACTCGCAAATTTTAATGCACCGTGAACTCCTCTGAACTCATTGTTCGACGAAAGCCTGTGTCCAACAATGGTTCGCGATATGTGCAATTCAACTACGCATAAGGATGCACGCATATCAACATAGCCCTTAATTAAATTACTGTTTGTGTCGTTTAAATATCAAAATTAATTATTTTTTTCATATTTAGGGATTTTTCAATGTGTTTTTTTTTCAAGTGAAATATTGTAGGTCTTAAAAGGTCCGTAGGCCCTGAGCACTGCCTGGCCAGTCTAATGGCTAAAGCGTCCTGGGTACAATAATTTATATATGAAACTATTGGGGTGATATAAATGTTTAGATAACAGAATCTGATTCAGGAGACATTTGTTCAATTCTGAATGGGTACAGAAGAGGTATATTCCCCCCCCCCTCCCACCCATTGGTGATATTCCTGTCTCTCTTTGGGTGGATTTCCAAGTCCTTTTTTTTACATTTATTTTGCCCTTAGATTAATTTGTACTTGAGGAATGCAAGAATGAAAGAATAGGCCTATGGACACATTTAAATATATACCATAAAATTAGTATTATATATTTTCTCAATTGTTTTAATTTTTGATATTAAAAAAATGTTCACAATTTATCCCAGTTCCGTTAACTTTGCATCCAGTAGTAAAGCGCTGCAGTTCGTGTGCTGGTGATTTGACGGGTTCTCTCTTACAATCATTAGTTCTTAATTTACATTCTTTCTGCGAGTAATATATTAACACAGACGTGTAAAGGCATCATTGCTCATAGTCAGGTTCTGCAGCAGTTAGGTTAGCGTTTTATCCAACAATTGTAACTTTTTAAATTCTTAGTTCATATTATTTCCGTAAAGAACAGATGGAGAATAGCATCGCATCTCGTAGTCAGGCGCTGCGGTCAGCGAGCCGGTGATTTGACGTTCTCCTTCTAGTTTGCATTCTTTCTGCATGGAATGTTAATGTAACCGGGTAGAACTCAAAAGAAAAATACCAACACAAATCTTTCTCGTCATTGAGAGTCGGTTTACCTTCTGAACTAGTTCCTTTGTCTCTCTTTGGGATGCCAGTTTCATTACTGAACATATGTGGGTCTATTAAGTATTTTCTAGAGTTCATAAATACGGTTCTGAATCATGATAAGAGTTAGAATTTACTTTTAGATCCCAAGAAGTCTATAAATCTTTAAAGAGGATCTTCTCATCGCATCTCATTCAAATTACATAAATAAAAGTTAATAACAGTCAAAATAAGAAAAAGAGATCCTTGTTTTTTTTTTAAGAAAATAAATGGCTCAGAATACAAGATAATTACTTTTGGCAGTGAGTGAAGGCAACTATATTGTGAACAACACATCTATTCAGACAATCCAACATGTTACACTCTGCTTCATTCTTCTTTCTTGTACTTACGGCTAGAAGTTTTATACTCTACAGTAATTTTTAAGCTTTAAAAAAGCTAGAGATGCTATCTCTGGATTTTGCCGAGAGAGGGAGAAAAAAAAATGAATATCTTTGAGGGGAAGACACATTTAAGTTAAGAGATCATTTCACGTTTGTAAGATGAGGCTGTGGAGATAAGTGGGGGTCTTAAATTAGTGCAGTAGCGAGGTTTAGCAGCTGACACATGTTTCTAACATTTGGTGCTTGGCTAGATAAGTGATATCAGCGACGTGAGTGCTGGAAAATAAGTTGATTATATTCTTAGACATTAAATATGTATATATATATATATTTATTTATTTAAATAAGTACTGGGCAATAATGTGCTATGTCAAGCCCTTGTTAGTATTATTATTATTACTATTAGGTGTTCTATCTTATGACAGGTCCATTCCTTTTGTCAGTGAACTTAGATCACAAATGTACCATGTCCTCTGCCTCCTTCAGCTACCGGAATTTTATTATTTCCTTCATGTCATCCACTATATACATCCTAAATCTATATTTGGCTATATACTTATATAAAATATAGTATAAAAGAGAGAGATCATATTTAATCACTAGGTCTTGTATTTTTATATTTGTCGGACTTAAAATCTTAGGTTAATTGTGGGCATGGCATCAAGATAAAGTTCTTGGTTAGCCATACGCATGTAGCAATGATTAAGTTGGGGCCTTCCCTTACACAACTTTGACTAAATGAATGTTTTTCTTTTATAGTGTAGAGCTGGTTTTTAAGTCATATATGAGTGAAATAATAAATTGATTCAGACACTCAGACCAGAATCTACGTGGACAAAGCATCAATATTTTCATGTTAGTTTTCCACTGACAGAAAAGTCAAAGCGTAAAGCTTTAATCTTTGATGGTTTTCAATTCTTCTTTCAAGCAAATTATATTTCATTTCTAATAAATTCTAGCTTTTAAGAAAAAAGAGGACAACCCGGACTGATAGTAAGTACGTGTAGCATGAGGTAAAAAAAAAACCTTTCAACAAATTTAAGTAAAATACCTCAAATAGTTTTAAAATAAATCAAATATTTAAAAAAAGATTTGACCTCCCCTTGCGCTTCAGAGGTAGTCAATGGAAACTACTATTTTGATAAATTCGCATACCCATAAAAGCTAGTAAAAAGAAGCATTGATATAATATATTTCTATAGGTACGTATTCATGCGCATGCATTTATAGGCTGAAAATCTATACTACGCCATATATTGTATGTAGTATGTTGAATCAAACCATTATCAATTGAAATCAATGTGATTGGACCCTAAGGCAAACTTCTCAAGATAGCATACCATAATACATAACATAGATACATACCAATAAATTAATGTTATCAACATAAATATAATCAAATGAAGCCATGTACTTAGACTCTCTGTAAGCTGTTTCTCGCTAAAAGGGTTCACCATAAAAATAATGGAAACGCGTCACCTCTCATGGTCTGAGAAAACTTAGTGATACGTTTCCTAGAAGCCAATTACGATTTCAACCCAACGTCGACATTAAGTGTCATGAACATTTTGTTCTTAAATGGATGAAGATTTATTTTCAGTGACGCATGGTATTTTTTCAAATGCGAAAATAAAAAAAATGCATTATGACGCTGCTGCCAATACTTAAAAGGAAAATATTCTTAAACAGATACTTTTTAAGGTGGCATGGAAGGGGATGCTAGGAAAAGCCAGTGTTTGTGCAGTTTTTATTGTAAAACATTTGTTGGCAAAAATTAATAAAATATTGCTCCAGTACAAACGTAGAGAGACATTTATTCAAATGGTGACCTCAAAAATTCTTGAATATCTGTCAAGGGTGTTCTGGAATTTAATTACAACTTTTTCTTTTCATTTAAAAAATTTGGCATCTAATGCTGCTATACTCATGTTGGATATACAACAACTGTTGATATCATCACTTAAAGAATATTAAACGTTGTGTGTTTGTATTGTAATATTTTATATATTTTGACCGACAATTATTTTTTTTATAAAAACTTCAAAAACACTGACCTTAGTTCGCGTTCCCTACATACTCACCTTAATCCTGTGGACTTTCTTGTATAGGGATACGAGTTTAGCGTATTCGTCTTCAATAAATTATTTACCTGACCTACAAATGCGACCACAACGCAAAATTCCGATTAGAATATGAGAAATGTGAGTGGAAATGGAAGGACAACATGTAGCACATCTAATTTAGTGAGAAGGTAATATATTTTTGCCATATAAACAGGGCTATTGAGTCGGGAGTTGTTAAAAATGAACCGACATCAATTCCTGCTTAAAAAAAACCCTTAAAATATTATGACAATATTTTATACATTTTTTAAAATTATATAGGACCAATATTTGTAGTTTCGGTTGACAAATTTATTTAAATATAAATTTACATTATCAAAGAAGCACCTTAGCCCATTCGTTAGCGTACCCACTTACTGACATCAGGGTCCCGGGTTCGATTCCCAACATGGCCGAAAAGTGTATCATTGGTGAAATGTGAATTCACTTCGATAAATTAACGGCCGGGGATTGGAAGTTGTCCTATACTAGTCTTAAGTTAGATTATAATATAAGCTATGACAGGCCTAGTAAGCAGGTAGTGGAAAATATATGGCTGGAATAAAAATTCCGCCACACGTTGGAAACTAGTGGATGTATGTTGCAATGTCAAAGAAGTTTTCCATGAAGCATGGAGCATTTTACTTGAGTAAATTTGTATTAGCAAATAATTTACTTTAACTATTTTTTAACAGAGTCAGACAGTAGAAAACTATAGGATTCGAAAGTTTGGTGTACCGACCCCAGAGCCCAGCATAAAAACCCAAATAACATTTTATTTTTTATCCCTTTTTATTACCAAAAGAAAAAACTGCCTTTATCCGTATGAGTGGGGTGGCAGACCTATGTAATTACAAATATATTTTTACTCAATTTAATGAGTACCACAAGATCCGAAATTTCCAAACCCTCTTCGTGGTAGACTGGTTAGAGCCTCTGGCTGCTGACGTAAAGGTCAAGGGTTCGATTCCTGGATTGTACCAGAGGATTTTTCTCGAAAGGGGAATAATTCCCATGATCACTAGGGTTGTTTGGTTAATTAAGTTTAAGTTAGGTTAAGATCTCCATTGTCTTCAGCCCATCGTATTCACTATCATCAACACCACATATAATCGGGACATGGAAAGAGTTTCTACAAAAAAAAAAAGATGTAATATTAGTAAGTTCGGCCGTTACCTAGACAAAATATATTAGTACTGGCTAATCTTTCCAACTTGGGTACAAATTAGTACAGCCCAAACACGTCATTTATATCACCCTGTAAATACAAAAATAAGTTTTATTACCTATATTCCACTTGCAGTTTCTGTGAATCTAGTTTGTTTATCTAACTTCTTTTTCAAGCACTTAACACATAATATAAGCTATTAACCAGTGCTCCAGGATTAAATTCTCAGTGCTTCCAGATTTCCTGTGAAGCAGTGGGTCCTGATACTGGGTAAGCTCAGCCTCGGCCTAGAAAACTGAGATTAACACCCGCAGGTTTCATTGTGCTGACCACATGATAGTTCCATTCCCCGGGGATATAACCTATCTTCGCCACAGATGGCTCCCACTCTTTTGGTATGGTTCAATCGTGGGATTACGCCATGGAGTCTTTTGCTATCGGCTCTTACTCCGAACTACATGTACCTCCTTATATTGAAATGAATTCCTTATGGAGAACGCTGTTGCCAGATTTTACCCAATGGAGACGGGTTTGTTACATTCACATTAAAAACTTAATAAATGTAATGATATATCTATTGTGTGCTTTTATAACAAAGGGAATTGATTTTATGGTGATATGTTTGATATTAGATTTGTGTTTATACCGTATATTGAAATAATTTTATCGTTGTTATTATTATTATTATTACTATTAGTAGTAGTAGTAGTAGTAGTAGTAGTAGTAGTAGTAGTAGTAGTAGTAGTAATCCACGATAGAACGGAACAAAGCAAGCAGTAAGTAGGTCTATACATTAAATCTGTAAACAGCTATTCTAAGACTCCTTTTTAGATTGTATCCCTTGGTCATGACAAAGTATAATGTACCCTCACGATAAAATTTCCCCAAATGATAATTAGTGTCGGGAAATTAAAGGAGAAAATTTCCCTTAATCACCTCGAAATTTCCCCGCTATGTTTGGTTCTCCCCCACGTATGGTCCTCTTTGTTATGTTGCCAATTTCCCCTTGAGAGATGCTTAGGTACCCCTTTGGGCGCTAGGGAATGATAGACTTTGGGTAAGTTCAAAACAACAGCTATGCTTTAACTTTCCAGGAAGACATCAGTTCACATACCCGACCGTTATTAGTAGGGCGATTTGTAGGTGGTAAATTTTACCCAATGGAGACGGGTTTGTTACATTCACATTAAAAACTTAATAAATGTAATGATATATCTATTGTGTGCTTTTATATAAAGGGAATTGATTTTATGTGATATGTTTGATATTAGATTTGTGTTTATACCGTATATTGGAATAATTTTATCGTTGTTATTATTATTATTATTTATAGTAGTAGTAGTAGTAGTAGTAGTAGTAGTAGTAATCCACGATAGAACGGAACAACACAAGCAGTAAGTAGTCATGACAAAGTCTAATGTACCCCCAAGATGAAATTTCCCCAAATGATAATTAGTGTCGGGAAATTAAAGGAGAAAATTTCCCTTAATCACCTCGAAAATTCCCCGTTATGTTTGGTTCTCCACCCCGTATGGTCCTCTTCGTTATGTTGCCTAATTTTCCCTTGAGAGATGCTTAGGTACCCCTTGGGGCACCAGGGAATGGTAGACTTTGGGTAAGTTCAAGACAACAGCTATGCTTTAACTTTCCAGGAAGACATCAGTTCACATACCCGACCGTTATTAGTAGGGCGATTTGTAGGTGGTAAAGTTCAGTTCCTTTATAATTATATTCATTACAGTGTCTTAGAACTGAAGTCGTGTTCAGTAGCTGACGTTAATTTAAAATTCAAATCAGTGATATAATGGAGTAAGGATGAGGTAGAATGTTAAGAGTAGAACCAGTATTTTACTCAGAATAAGTAAAAGTTTATAAAACGACATTTAGGGATTTTTTTTATGACATTTAACTTTAATTTTCTGAAGATACTGCCTGTACCAGCGCACGACTTACAAACTAACCTGTTACAGTACTAGAAAAGACACAAACTCCAATGGGAGATTTTATGGCCCATAGTATTAAACCTTTTTTTTAAACTATTCTTTAACTTGTAAAATCAAATGAAAATAAAATATTTCCAAGAAGCGTGGAACAACCAAAATATATATCGCATTCTGTGTATGCTCCACCGAGATTACTTCTCTATCTTTTAGTGTTTGGTTTCTTTTTCGTTTGACCTATTTTCCTTCTTTCTCTCTCACTAACCCAGTCCGCTAATCTAAAAGGCGGTAGTGGTGAGAAAGGATGATAGAGCAAAGAGCAGACGCACCCCAAACTTTAACGCGTAAGATGGTCCAAGTGAGATCTGGATCCCGAAACCGCGTGTGATGGGATCATGCCTTCCAAGACACCGCGGCGTGTGGCATTATGGGGAATCTTCCTTCTTCCCCCACTTCTTTATCTCCTTGATCTACCACCCTTTTCTAGTGTAATGACATGTCGTAAACATTGAGCCCTTCTTACGACGTTACCAGACCATCGCGTCGCCTAGAACTCTCTTGTTAACTTTCTAATCTTCGAAACTTCTGGACGGCGCTAATTTTTTACAGTAAAAAAAAAGGAAATTACTAAAATAACTTACTACTTATTTGATATTAACGGCGGCTTGACCATGGAAAGGTACACATGTATTGTTAGGATTTGCACGATTTTGCAGATTATAAAGTAATTGAACCAATTTTATAACAGAAGCACAAAGCTATTAAAAAAGGTTTTAAAAAAAGCTGCTTAGACAAATACGCACATGTTCTTCGACGAGAACAAAATGCGTTTAGGCGATTGAGTGTTTTTAGTTTGTAAAAGGATCACACGCACTTTCAAACTAGGTATTATTATTATTATTAATGTGTAATGGTAGGGTGATGGTGATATGAAATAAAGGACCTACAGTTTAACGTGGGACCCGAACCACGGTGGAGGCCTGGCATTCCACACATTCACAAGTTGTGATTAACACACGTCTTGTCAGAGATGAAGGAAGGGTTTGGCAATCAGATAAATCTTTTCCGAGGCCCAGGATTGAACCCCGGACCCCCAGTACAGAAGTCTTGACAGCTTACCCCTAGACCGCCAGGTCACCAACCGAACAAAGTAATCAGACTATAAGGTTAACCCTCGTAAACACGATACACCTTTAACACGGTTTTTGGCGTATAGTCCTACCGAGTAGTAACCTGAAACATGGTGCTAGAAACCTTTTATAAAAAAAAAACACGGTATTGCTGCAAAATAAACAAAATTCTGCTGTAAGAATCTTTTAAGAGACCGTCTTCTCTCCGCGGATATCACGAGGTAGGGTTAGTCAAGTTGTGCTAGTCAAGTTTGAATATGAAGGGCCCTTATGTAACATCTGGAAATTTACTACACCTACTTTCCTGTGTTCATACGTTATACCATGTGGTTTGCAGCTCCGACCATTTTTATAAATTATAATCACTATCTATAAATAAAGACAAAAAATAAAATGTCACCAATTTTGGCAGATTTTCCCCCCCTAAAAGGCCATTCCTAGGAATATTGGACTCCTAACTACTGAAATGAAAGAGCGATAGCGTTATAGATTATTTTGACTTCTGAAACGCATTTTCTAAGTTGTTTCTTTAATTTGTCCTATCACCCGCCTCGGTGGCGTAGTTGGCTAACGCGTTAGTCGTGTTGAGCTGCTCGACTGCTGAGGACGGGGAGATCGAGGTTCGAATCTCGGTCGGGTGAACTGGGGGTGGTTTTTCCTAAATGGTTTTCCACTCTCCCTCCACGCAAATGCGGGTTCACTTCCTCTAATTCAACCTTCCCAATTCCTAATCCATTAGAGCAATTAGTACTTAAAGCGTATAACCCGAACGGGTAGTAAGACGCGGTGCTATGTATTAATAAATATAATTTGTCCTATCATTGGTCCCTTCTATCAGCAATGACTTCATAGATGCAGAGACTGCGATGCATACCACTTTGTCTCAACAAACTGATGACTCCACTGCCCTAAGCGAATGAAGGGGTTCTTTGTTGTGGCCAAGTGGTTAATTTATACAACACAGTTTTGAATTGCTTCCAAAATGGTTAAGTCTAGCACGTAGGCGCCATCCCAATTTCTTATTAA
>CABFOW010000056.1:111671-126702 GCA_902141385.1 Timema californicum
ACCGTTGGGTTCGTTCATTCTTGTGAGAGAGAATTAGATATTAAGATAAAAATTGAACAAGTCATTATTTAGAGTTTTATTGGGTATTACCTTTGAGAGATTTTTCCTCCTTTTTCCAGGAAAAACAACAAAGCATTAAAATATAAAACTAAAAATATAGTCATATATGTGACATTATTCTAAACCAAGGGTGGGCCACCTTTTGACATTGGAAGGCCGCATTTGACTTCACAGATTTCTTACAAGGCCACATTCTTTATGTACTCACAGTAAATTTGGTCAAAGTTATAAAGACATAATTTAACTTATATTTAGCTAGTGCATTTTTATGAACCCATAAAGGAACAAACCGTATTTAAGTCCACATTTTTACTTTTTATTCAACGAGACCAATTCATTTATATATATATATATATTTATTGTATATTCAAAAAGGAACCCCTGTTTAAAACAGAATACATAACACCGATGGAAGAAAACAAATTGTTACTAATATCCCGAACTCACTATTAAATTATATTAATAAAGACCGAACTTACTGTGAAAATATACTTTACACTTAGCATGGAAAACTGACCACAAAATATTGATAGATGCTCAAAAGAAATTAGAAAAAACACAAAGAAAATAAGAATAATCGTAGCTCACGAAAGATATCAAGATTAATTAATGAAGTAAAAGAAAGAAACCATAGATCATATTCCACTGGTTTATAAAGAGGAAACTATTTAAAATACGGCTAGTTCTAGGTGGTGAAATACCAAGCTTGTATAAGAGAATCAAATATAATCATAGACGTGAAGGTAAATAGAGATAGAATGAGATCCGACAGATTCCGGATGCCGGTCAATCCGACAGTTCAACACGATTGCATCGATTACCAATAAAGCATGCAAGTTGTAGCACGAACACATACCCAGTAGAGCTTACGGCATTCAGTGCATAGCACAGGTGCAAGAGTTTCTGGCTGGATAGCAGATACATCAAGCATGAGGTTGCGATACAAGTAGGAGGAATTCCTTTAATTGATTAACATCAATTAGTTATTATTTAATTACATGTTAGAGTTTTGCAACCTCTAACTTTATACCTCGCTTCGGTCATTGAATACCTTAACACACAACAAGTTAAACACGATTATTCAATAAATGTAGGTACATCTGATAAAGTTCGTTTGCAGTTGGAATGTACGGTTTAAATAGTGCTCCTAAACATGTATACTACGCTAACCTTTGTCATGTTCGTTGTCCATAATGTAAGAATCTACCTATGTGAACATATTCTGTATCCATACTGACGTACATATATATAAAGATCACTATGTGTGTTTCAGATTATACCAGTGGCAAGAAATAAACTTTACAATTCTATAAAATAGTATTGAAACCCTGAATCATACGTTTTGTGTGTGTTAGTTAAGATTACTACGATATAAAATACTGAAGTTCACTATCAAAACTATAAATAAATAGTACGGAACTCCGCACAGAATTCCTCGCTCTATTGTTTGAAAATGGAGATATTTATCCAAAACTCGTAATATATGAAAAACGAAATAGTATACACTAGCATAAATTGCACTATATTTATGATATAACTTTTTATTTAGCCCCGGTTTTAAATTTTATAATTTTGTTCTTAGAAATTAATGTTTTCATTTTTATATTTGAACAGATAAAAAAGATCAAGGTTGGATCCACAAGTGTCAACACTTCGTATTAAAATTTAAACTTCCCGTTAAAATTTTCGACATTTTATTAGCTGTCGCATATCTTCATGCCATCGCATTGCTATTAAATACCCCATTTATAAAATTGGACCAATAAAAAATGTAAATATTGACTATTGAGTCTAAAATAGATATAAATAATTGCTTTACAAACATTTCTCCTAAGAGGTTTAAGGAAAAGAAACATACATTTTTAGAGACTTACTTAAATTTAATTACTCTATGGCATTGGAAAATTATTGCGTTAAAACATAAGTAATATCTCTTTACAACTAAAGCTCACAAAATTGTATTAATATATTTGCCAATATCTCAGAAACTGTTAGTTTTATAAAAATATATTTCTTATAAAAGTTTTTATTATTTTTAATAGTACTGAATTTTTTGTAATGAAAAGTTATTTAGTATCTCAAATAGTTGCGAAGATACGGAAGTATATGCCTTTGTAAAGTACCCTAAAATTCATTTTCATGGTAAAATGAAAATAGCCAGTTTATTTTAATTCTTAATCAACACCTAATTACGAATTTTAATCAAAATCCTTATAGTCGATTTTGTGAAAATCTATTTTTTCTCATTTCGCCCTTCCTTAAACTACTCTGAGTTTTAAGTTTAAACAACTCGCCTCGGTGGCGTAATTGGCTAACGCGCTAGTCGTGTTGAGCCCGACCGCTGAGGACGGGGAGATCAAGGTTCGAATCTCGGTCAGGTGAACTGGGGGTGGTTTTCCGCTCTCCCTCCACGCAAATGCGGGTTCACGTACTTTAATTCAACCTTCCCAATTCCTAATCCATTAGCGTAATTAGTACTTAAGTGTATAACCCGAACGGGTAGTAAGACGCGGTGCTAAATAATAAACAAGTTTAATCAGACACACGTCTTTGCAAAGACCACTTTTTAGGGTTTAAGGGGGTCTTGATACGTTGACATACATCCAAATTTTAGGTTAGATTTTCTTTTGCGGTCGCAATACTTTTACCTTTTGTGTTCGAAAAGTTAAAAATATATCTACGTATAATTTAAAAGTTATTGGTTTAATAAAAATACGCTTCTTATAAGATATTTGTATTATAAAGAGACTTACATATTTGTAGCCACAAGTAATTTCATATCTCAAATAGTTTAAGAGATATTATATAAAAAAGATAATTTACGCATCAGACCGGAGCCCTTAAAGACATTTTGCCGAAATAATGAGAGAAGCCATTTTGCTTAAAATATTTATAAATATTAGAAATGAAATTTAATCAAAATCGTCAGAGCCAATTTTTCTCTTATTGCGCTTCACTAAACTATCCTTAATTTTAGGGTTAGATATCTAGTTCCAAAAACCCTTCGGGGAAACCCTATGAAATCCCTAGATACCAAGTTTTAGCCCAATTGGTAAAATAGTTTAGGCTCTAGTTAGAGGTACAGACAAACGGAAAGTCAAAAACTACTTTTTTGGATTCGGGGGGTCATGAAACGTCAAGATTTATCAAAATCTTGAGTTCGATTTTTTTGACAATTACTATATTTTCTCTACCTGTAAGATAGCGATAAAGTAAAGAATAATAATATGAAATAATATTAAAAGCGTATGTTTTGAATAATTTATAAAAAAAAATTGGTAGGTCATACTTTTAACAATTCAACACTAAAATCCAAATGGAAACTTTACCACAAAAATATTTTAAATTACTTTTCTGGACACAAAATAGATTTTAAACTTGAATACATTAAGATGAGCGATTTAAGTGATCGGAATAACTTTTTAGTGATGACAGGCCTATATTTTTTAAATATTTAGTATTGAGCTTGTATTAGTATATTGGATCTCTGAAATGTTGACGTTAAGTTATATCTATAATACGAGATTTGACATGACATGACTTGACATGAGACAAAATTGCAAATAGTCCTACCATGCGGCCGAGCCCGACGAACCGTAATAAAGCTGAGCAACGCGAACTACACAGGTGTCAATTTAGATTGCATTCTTGAGAGTTTTTTAATTAAGTTTTTATGTTGGTAGGAAATAATATTATTAGCTTAATTCTGGTCGTAAATACAGTCAGTTAGAAAATATACTTGCACTTTCAGTTTAATAAACTGTTTGTCTAAAACATAAACTGTTTTAAGACATATTTAAAACTAGATGGTGTACCCGTTATTCGCACAGGTAATCTATAACGTAGCATTATTTTTTTTTAGCATAATAAGTACACCAAAGGGAATAGTTACCAAATCATAAATTATGTTTAAATAATATTTCTTTGTGTGATAAAAAACGCAAAATTAGGCTGACACAATGTCAAGGTAGAAATATAATCTGAACATCTTTAAAAATTGACATTCATAATTGGGATGTTTATTACACCCAATAATTTAAATATATGTATTAAATTTAAAGTAATTACTTTGTAATTATTTCAGTAATAGATAATATTCTTTGTTTCTACCCACCCTGTATTACTAGCCTACTACCCGTGCAGGATATGCCAATATTTTTTTAGCACTGCGTCTTACTACACGTTCAGATTATATCCTATTAATTACACTAATGTGTTGGGATGAGGAAGGTTGAATTTAGTGGAAGTGTTCTCACATTTGTGTTGAAGGCAAGTGTAAAATCATTTAGTAAAAATCCTCCTTACTGCAGGACACCGGCATTTGAACCCCAGATCTAGACGTTTAGCCCGTGTTCCCACTGATGCGAGAATATGATAGGCCCCTACAGAATATTCCTCCAAAATGTATATGTTTCTGTTACTGACTATCCACAACGAAAAAAGTCAAACTCAATTTAGCATTTCACTAAAATTCATACGTTTCAAAATGATCACATTTCAAATTAATAAAGAGAGAAATGATTTATAATTCATTATTTGACTTGCGTATTTCAAACTTGGACTGTAGTTAATATTAATGCTTTCCAATCAGCTAAAAAGGGATGAGTGTACATCTTTCACTAAATTATTCATTCAGCCATTCAGGATGCACACATCCAAAGTTAATAGAGCTAATGAAGCTCATAATAAAGTACAGATGAATAAAAACAATAATATTATTGTAAAACATGGCAGACTTTCAGCTACTAATAACATTGACTTTTTTGGTAGTGCTTAATGTCTTACTACCCGTCCGGTTTCTTTATATAAACTTCTTTAGATTAATGGCCTATTTATGGATGGGTAAAAAATAAAATTTAAAGCGGTGTTTCTCAACGTGTGGTCCTCAGTTCACTTATGGTACACGGTGGCCTATCAAGTGATCCGCAAGATCTCAAAAAGTTTAGTAATAATAATTAATATTTATAATATATAATAAGACAATTTTGAATGCAAAAAATTGAATATTAAACATCCATCTTATGTTTTATTTATTTCATTGGTCACAAGACACCAAAATGTATGAGATTTAGAATGCTAAAAATAATTAAACAAATGTAATTATTATATATAATTTATTAAATTAATTTTTGCCCATATTTATAGTCCTAGAATGAATTTGCCTGAAAACAATGTTTTTTACTGCATAATTTAACCCCTCCTGCCCCCGTTCTAATCTACACACAGGTATCCGCAGGTCCTCTAATATTTTGTTTATGTTGTGGTCCTCAATCTCCTTCATTTTGAGAAACTAATTTGGAGGAAGTGTACATGCATTTGCGTATGAAAAGGGGAGGGAGTGACCTATTCGGAATAAGCACCTCAATAGACTCCGCCTGGATTCAAGCCCAACCTCCCCGAAACCGGCCAACCACCCTTTTACCCACCAACGCGGGTATCATTGAGTTACAGTTGGGTGAGTGCTAATGTCTTGGTCTTTGACCCAGTAGGATCTAAAAGAGTGTTCTAAATTTTACGCAGTGCTTTTTTTTTTAGATATAATCCTCTTAACTTAAGAAGGGATGTAAGAGAAATCAAACAACATTAATGGCCAAAATAAATCAAATATTGCTTAAATGACAACGTACAGTTTAATTTTCTAAACATATTTTTAAATATAAGTTAGAGTCATTGCGTAAATCGACAAATACTTTTTCCCTTCATTTAAATATTCTATTGTAAAATACCGTTAACCTTATAAAAAAATATTCAATAAATGTTTGAATTACATCTTAGAGGGAAACAACTAAATGTTGGCATATCGATTGAAAAAATAAATCATTTATTTATTTTAGCCAAAATATATTTTTCGTCATAAAAACTTCAACTATTAGAAATCGTTGTTCCCTTCCAAGACACCTTAAAAAAACACTTCTTCATTCAGTGCGCTTGGATTTTATAGTTTTAGACAATAAATAATTGACACACTGCAATCGAGGCCTGGTAATTGGTCATGTTTGATAAGGCATTATATTTAATACTTTCAAAATATAAACATACATCTCATTACATTTCAAAGAACTTGTTTATTTAATTACTTTACCTAATAGAATGAATATATAAAACAGTACTGAAGCCTTTATTATGCCTATTTAAATGGCAACACCTTCTAGAGTTCCAAGCACTGATCAGAACGCATGTCCCTGAAAATTTCATGAAATAAATGGTCGCTTAAATCTAAAATTTCTAAAATCAAATTAATTTGAATCCATCAAAACGCCTTAGCTGTAGCCTCAGTTAGACATACATACATCTAGAAAGACGGACAGAAATGTAACAAACATATTTTAGATTAATATAAAACGTCAATATTTATCATTATCTGAAGGTCATAAATGTTTATGGTTGTAATAATACTTTCTCCATTTTATAAAGTGAAAGAGAGCTATATAAACTATCGGATGTCTAAATGGATTGTTTTGAAAATTCAAAATCGAGAGCCAAATTGTTATTTTTGTTTTTATCAGCGACGTATCAGTAGAGTTTAAGTTATTACAGCCTATCCTAGAATCCTCGGGACAGTTAACATCCTAAACCAAAGCCACTCCCTAGCTCACTCAAACACGTCGCAGTAATGGAGATCATCCTTTTCCCTTTCAACGCCTTTGTAACTCTTCCCATCACCAATGTTTTTCCACAAATAAAACAATTCACTTGAAGTGGTTGAAAGGAAATAAAAGACATTTGTGATTGGGGAGGGTAAGGGGGGGATATCTTTATGACTTGAGCTTCACTACTTCCTTGTGGAGGAGACGCGAGGCTATATAAGAAGGTTTGAGTTTTTTAGACAACTTATTTATAAATGGGTTAGTACATTGTTTTCTGTATACTAAAGTAGCCATTGTTTCTTTATCGGCATTTTTGGAACAGCCATTCTGATAGCCAGCAGCCGTGGAGATTAGTTGACCGACATTTACTCAGTGCATATTAACACATTATAATCAATTCTTTTTTTTTTTAATATTCGTGCAAGTTTACAGAATAAATAAATTAGGTCATCGAAATGTAGTTCTATATAATTAACTCGCTTTGATCTTTGCAAATGGATGTAAACTAATGTAATTCCAGAGCCGTTTTTTGTTAGGTCTTACCGTTTAGCCACAAGAGACCTCCAAAGAAAAGGTCCGCGCCAACTTTAAAGTTGCTCCACCATTTTGATTTTATTTTCGGGGGTTAAAAATTAAAATGTTTATCTTTTAGGAAATGTTCCCGTCTGTTACAGGCTATAAGCTATAAGTTAGCCAAATTTCAAGTTTCTAGCTCATCTGGAAGGGGGTAAACATTAATGTCAGTGAGTGAGTCAGCCATGTGGCTTTATAGTAGTAAAATGTACCGAAACATATGGGACCCACTTAATCAGCGGACAAGAGGCACAAAAACAACGAAAAAGTTAATATAAACGTATGTCCCATTTGAGCTTGTTTCAGAGTTACAGGCAAGTGGTTTCACTGACACCTCCCGACCTGTTGACTAGGTATGTTATATGAGTTAACCCTGATATTTTTGAAAGAGTGCGGCATTCTACGATACGACTACTGCAGGCTTATATTCAGACTGAATGTGTCCATTTCGAGCACTCCCTATAATGTTAATCGGCTCCACATTACTGGAATACAAACATGACTATAGCTTAGAAGCAAGGTCAAATGGAACACCCGTTTGTGTCTTCTGGTCACCGTTGAAGTGGGTACCACATATTACGGTTACACCCTATACCGTATATGATATGATTATGATATATGATATAAGAACGTATATGATATGATTATGATATATGATATATGATATAAGATAAGGGCATAGTGCAATCGGTCAAGATAAGAGCCAAGCGCTAAGTAGCCGAACTGTCTAAGGCAGTGGTTCTTAACCTTTTATTACTCTCAGCCCCCTAAATGTCCTAAAATATTTTCGCGGCCCTTTAGTTTTTACTAACATATTTATCATTATGATTTATTCTATAATAGTGGCTTTATTTACTGATTATAAAAAAAACAAATAAAAACCAGAAATTAACTTACCTTAATGTATTCAATGAGACCTCTGCTGTTGAAAACTTTCCACTAATTTGTCTCTTCTTGTTTCAATTGTATTACTTAATGATATTCGGATGAAGGAGTCGATTCGGAGTCGATTTCTCTGCTTCGTTTTAATATTAACCATCGTGGAAAATCCCTTTTCGCATAAATAAGTAGAAACAAAGGTCAGAAAATTTTGAATGGCGATGTAAAAACAGGGTGATTATTTGTACTATCCGTGATTTATATTATCCGTGCTTCCCATACATTGCATTACCCCGGAAAATTGAGTCTACTGTGCTTACATGCTTACGATCATCGAATTATTTCTTCCACAACGTAGAATTTAAGAAAATTGTCTTTAGTAACAAGCAAATAACATTTTAAATTATTTTTTCGAGGGGTCCCCAAAAAACCTTTGACGGTCCTCCGGTTAAGAATCGTTGGTCTAAGGCATTACTCTCGGGAGAGACTGGACTGCTGATGAAGATATTAGGGCTCGAATCCCGGTCGAATTTGAAGGGTTTTCCCCCTAAATAGTTTCCCACTCTATTTCCATGCCAAAGAGGGTAGATTACCTTCATCATCTCTACCCTGTTACAGTAATTTTCATATGTGGAGGCCTATAACCTGAACATGTAGTTTATTTTAGTTTTTTTTAGCACTGCGTATTACTACCCGTTCGGGTTATACGCTTTAAGTACTAATTACGCTAATGGATTGAGAATTGGGAAAGTTGAATTAGAGGAAGTGAACCCACATTTTCGTGGAGGGAGAGTGGAAAACCATTTAGGAAAAACCATCCCCAGTTCACCCGACCGAGATTCGAACCTCGATCTCCACCGTCCTCAGCAGTTGATCTCAACACGACTAGCACGTAGCAGGTAGTTAAAACACGGGGATTAAAATATATTGCTACCTTTCAGGGTAGACAGAGTGTACATGTATGGTCAAAATACTGGCCTAATATGGGTTTATGTAGACTGTTAGATTTCGTTCAATGGAATTATTCGAAAACTAAACTAAATACTCACCATTAATTTCAACTAAACCTACGCAGGAATAGCTTTTTTTTTAAATTCTAACCAAGAGTTTTCAATAGTTTGTATGGATGTCAAAATAATAATAATAAAAAATAAAATATGTCTACATACAAATGCAGATAATACAAATATGCATTAAATTAAACCACCATCCGCGAGAAATAAATGTTTTGTTTAAAAGTCATGTTAAAAGATCGTAATCCGCCATGATAAAAAAGAGTTGAACCTTGACCAGCGTTGTTAAGTTCATGGTCCATCGAATGCTCAACCAACTGCGTCACGCCTGTACACCCCAAACCTTTGCATCTATACTCATTCACCGACTGGAAATAGGAATATAGATAAAGAGAGGGATAGAAAGAGAGAGAAAGAGGGAAATAAAGATAGAAATGAAGAGAAAGGGAGGGAAAGCGAAAGAGCTTCTACAATTACAACAAGCTAGTGATACAACTTTGTATAGCAAACGCAAAACAAGAATTAAAAGTTAATCTTGAGCCTAGTTTCATACTGAAAATAATCTTGAGTATTATAATAATGAAGTGAATAATAATATTTAAACTATAAATGTGTCAACATAAAACAACGGATCAGATCTATACTAATGGGCAGATATTAGGGGGGGGGTGGGGGGTGGGGGAGAAATGAAATGAAAACATAACGGTACATCCACTATACAAAGATTTTTTTTTAAAATCCTATGTTTTCAGCTAAACAAAGGAATTATATGAAATTTTAACCAAGTCTAGGAAAATCCAAAAAACCTTGTCAAGCTAAGGTAGGTGTATTTGATGGATACGCGTGGCGGGTTACGAGATGAATGTCACTTTTATCAGATATTTTCAAAATACATAATGGGTTGACTTGAAAAAAGGAGATGCACTTTACCCATTACTTTTTAATTTATCCTTAGAGTAAACTATTAGGTTAATGCAAACAAGGAAGGACTGACACTAAACGGTACAATGAAGCTAATAGTATACGCGGATCATTTAGTTTTGTTGGGAAATAGTAAGCGAGCTGTTTCGAGCAATGCAGAGATTTTATTAGATGCTAGTAAGTAAAAAGTTTTAGAAGGGAACGCTGAAAAGACTTAGACTAGTACATGACGACACCTACCTAAACCAGAATGGAATGGGCCAGTTTCCTATGCGAGAATAGCCCATTCCATTCTAGTTTAGGTAGGTGTCGTCTTGTATTTAGTGTAGCACCGCACTTGAGGCGTACTAAATTTGACTATGAAAACTGGGCCTAAGTATGTGATCACAAAGAGAACACAGATTGGGGTCAATAATTACTTAGAGATTATTACGAACAAAATTTCATTTGACAGGGTTAATAAGTTTAAATATTCAGGAACAATTAACTAGCAATAACTATATTAGAGTTGTAATTAGTAAGATAGAAAAGTCTGAAAATCTACAGTTAGTAAGTTGTTAATGCTTCACCTACTTTCAAGGAATGTAAAACTCTGAATATACAAAACAATAGTTTTACCTGTTGTTCTCTATGGGTGTGAAACGTGGTTTCTAGCCTTACATGACGTAAACCAATTTATGGTGTTCGAAAACAAGGCGTTAGGAAGCTATTTGGCTCAAAACAGGATCAAAATTCTTGGAAGTGGAGGTTAAATAATGATGAGTTACATACCCTGTACGCATCACAAGATCTTATTAGAATAATCAAGTCTCGCAGATTATGGTGAGCAGGACATGCAAGCGCGAATGGGAGAAAAGAGAACCGTGTTCAGTGACTGGCAAATCCAATGGAAAGAAGATACCATTGGGAAGACCTAGACACAGACAGGAGGATAGCACTAGAATGGAACTGAAAGAAATAGGGTGTGATGAGGTAGACTGGATAGAACTAGCTTAGGATAAGGATAGGTAGCGTACCTTTTTAAGAGCAACAACGAACTTTCAAGATCCTAATGCCATATAATAAGTATGTGTGAACATAAAGAGACAGCAAATAAGTAAATAATACAAAATAAAGAGTTTAAAGGCACGTTTCTGCAGATTAGATTTATTTTCACATTATATTTAATGAAATGATAATTCTGAAACACATTTTTAAAATAATCAATGTACATTATTATAGTTTGAAACACTTGATTAGGCCTTAAGTGTCGA
The DNA here is from genome assembly GCA_902141385.1 of Timema californicum. Taxonomy (NCBI): domain Eukaryota; kingdom Metazoa; phylum Arthropoda; class Insecta; order Phasmatodea; family Timematidae; genus Timema; species Timema californicum. The sequence continues at coordinate 122,958 of CABFOW010000056.1, forward strand.
TAAAATATATTAACTCTTTCATTAAAATATGAATATATTACTAAGGTAATATAAATTTCAACGTACTTTCTTCAAATCATATATATATATATATATATATTTTAAGAATGGTATACACCAAGGTTTATAATTTTAATAATAGTGAAAGTAGAAGAAATGAACTCGCATTAGCGTGAATATGAAATAGTAGAGCCACACAGATAAACCTCATGTGTAAAACTAACTCGACCGATAAATATTCGAACCTCGACCTTACAGTACCTGAAATCTAGTCTATTTCAGCGACATAAACCACGGTACCATCGATACGGGTGTTGGCACTTAGTCCTCTACTATTCCATATCCTTGTGTGATTAATCAATGCCCAATTTGTTATTCTAAATGACGAATTATTTCAATTAAACAAATATTGAAAATGGCAAGCTTAAGCTGAATGAACTCGAAAGTTTAAATCGCATTATTTGAATTTGCTCGCTGTGAAAATCATTCTATGTAACCGTGAAAACACATAACCTACACAGCCTATTAAATATATTAATTGAAATAATCTCACGTTTTTGTGTTAGATTATTTGAGGTATTTAACGTGCACGTTCTAAACCGACTGATTATATCAGCACACGATAATTTCTATTAGCGAGCGAAAGAGCCAACCAATTTTGCCGGGAAGAATATTTGCACATACCTTCAAAAGTTATTTTACATGCCCCAATCGACATGGGACCAGCAGCTTTACTTCCCCTCTTAAGAAGAAAGTTGTGCTACGGGTTTTTATCGCTCAAGAGAAATCCGTAGATCTCAGCTGGGTTTGAACCCACGAACATTGAGTCCTGAGGCGAGTACTTTAACCCGAGACCAATGAGGTCGACACGTAACTATAAAGAGTGGACTGGTGATTATTGGTACTTTTCTGATGCCGAGTTTATAGGAGGTTCGCGATAAACAGTATAAATTTTTATAATGGGAGATCTAACGTTGAATCGTTTTAAAACTGGGGAACGAAAAAGTGTACGTAAGATGTCTCAATTGCTGCTACAAGTGAAAGCAAGATATCAGAGAAAGAGAAAGAAAAAATGGATACACACAAAAGAAGAGAGAGAACAATATAAAATAATTATGATACGAAGAGGAAGGGGAAACAAATGTGCGTGTTTGTATGTGTCCATGCATGTGTGCGTGTAGCCCTAGAGGATTATTGACACGTAAAGTAGCCGGCCGAGCCACCGTAGCTTGCACCGGATAGTCGCAAGCGAGATTGAAAAAAAAAAGAGCGAGGATAATTGAGTGGTACAGTTTCGTGCCGCCTAGCTGCGCTGATAATCAATTACACACAACACACTACAGTAGCAGACGTTGAGAGGCGGCACCAACCTTTCTACTCCGACGGTTAGATCAGTATAGTCTTCAGTTAAGAATGAGCTTACCTTTCCATTCGACAATGATAATTACTGATATGTTTTGAGTCTAAAACATATTGGCTGGGAATTTAAATTTCGGTTGGCCTGGCGGTCTAGGGGTGAGGTGTCAGACTTCTGTGCTGGGAGTCCGGGGTTCAATCCTCGGTACTGGCACCGATTTATCTGATTACCAAACCCTTCCTTCACCTCTGACAAGACGTGTATTAATTACAACTTGTGAATGTGGGGAAAGCCAGACCTCCACTGTGGTTCGGATTCCACGTTAAACTGTAGGTCCTCCATTTTTCATCTCACAATCACCCTACCATTACACATTAGCGTAAGTGCGTATAACCCGACCGGGTAGTAAGACGTGGTGCTAATAATAATAATAATAATAATAATAATAATAATAATAATAATAATAATAATTTAAGTTTCAGCCCATTCCAGAAATACCGACCAGGAAACCAACGTCCACTTTACCTGAGTGAGTCATTAGTCTGCCTCGGCCTGGCATATTATGTTCTGCAATTTTGTGTTGTCACTACAATCGGTACAGTCAAACCAAGCAATTCCATGAGACATTCCAAATATATAGTTGCAATGGTCAAATCTGACACATTAATTAAACTAAAGAGTAGAGTTAGGTTTAGATAAATTAATGCTAAATAACGACATTGTGTACCACAAAATGAGATTAAATCAAAATTATTGAGGTATTTATATCTGATTATAATTATGTAATTTTTCCACTTTTAAACAACTTATACAGTTTAAAAAAATTCTATTGTATTATAGATATTTAATTGCACATACCTCACATGCATGTCAAGTTATACTAAATTTAAGTCATTGGTTTACCAACAATGGTACATAAAAAGCATAAAATAGCAATTTTGACCCCTTATAATCCGTGAACTGTAATTATTTAAAATCATTGAATCAATATGTATAGTTTATAGTTAGTTATACATTTATTAAAACTGTGCAATACATTATTTATTGTCGAATGACCTTAAGGTGGGTTGGAAGTGAACGCCAGTGTTGTTGGGGTTTTTTTTCACTTCCTGATGGGCGAATCCATTGCTGCATGAGAGCAACTTTAATCTAGTTTTAACCGGCTTCGACGGCCGCAAGGTCAAATACATCACTTTCGCAATATTCTGTGTGCCTCTGACGGGTATATCGGGGTTCGAATCAAAGTTAAAAGCACTGAGGGTAGATTAACCTACATTGTTTTGGACTCTTTCCACTAGAATGCGGTTACAATTCCTCTAAATTTAACCTTATTCATTCCTAACACGCTAGCTTAGTTGGTGCGCCTGCGTATGGCCCGAACAGGTATTAAGACGTGGTGGTATTTATTTATTTATTTACTCTGCAAGATGTGTTTCTTCCATGGCAATCCCACTATAAATTCATAAGGTGTGTTTGTGAAATGGGGGAGGGCCGGGGACGCTCTCTTGAAATTTAGTGATATGGCGATCCCAATATAGATTCATGGGTTTGAGAGAGGAGGGGGGAAATACCCTACCAATATAGGGATGTGGTTAGTTCCTAGACTTGCCACCAGTGGTCTATGGGAACGGTAGAACATAAACGTGCAGTCCTAGTGTAATGAAACACGTGTGTTAAAGGCCATCCCATAGGGACATACGTTGTCCCGCTCGTCACATTGTCCGCCAGTAATTGCTCCTACCTAACCCTTTGCTCCACTTTACCCCACACTCCCCTATATTCAATAGCAACCCATGTTACCCATTGATTGAAATGTTCCTCAGTGGGAAAAGGGGGGGGAGGGAGGGGGAGAGAAGCACACACATACACACACGCACACACACAAGTTAATTTAAATTGAAAAATGGAACTTGTTTGAGAACAATTATCTGTTACACCCCCTACAATGTTCTCCCCAGACTATATTGTTACTTTAATCTTCGCAATATCTACCTCTCCACCTGCCAAACATATTGAACTTTTGATTAAAACTTAATTAGTAGCACACATGTTTTTTAAAAAAAAACTACTTTTAACTACCTTCTCGTGGCAGAAGGAAAGGGGGACGGGGAGTCGTAGTTTCTTATTAAAAGTTTACCATTATGATTTTCTGGCTTTATACATACTAAATAATAAATTTTAATTTACAAGGGAAAAAAATGCATTATTTTTTTACGTATTATTATTATTAGCACCGCGTCTTACTACCCGTTCGGGTTATACGCACTTACGCTAGTGTGTAATGGTAGGGTGATTGTGAGATGAAATGGAGGACCTACAGTTTAACGTGGAATCCGAACCACGGTGGAGGCCTGGCATTCCTCACATTCACAAGATGTCTTGTCAGAG